>CANTUQ010000035.1:6605000-6907500 GCA_947683425.1 Excoecaria cochinchinensis
CCGTCCTTTAACTCACTTTGCTTCAAAACCTACACGGATTGAAAACCCGTGCTAAGCGATAATGCTTAGTGGGGAAACAACATACAAAGTAGGCACACATATATATATATATAGTCATAGCATACTTAAGTACAATAATACATGCTCAAAAATAAACCTTCACTATAACACGTGCCTCAAAATCATACTTTAATTACACTTCCATTAATCATTAAGCATGCTATTTACTCTCATTCAAACCACATTATCACATGCTAATCTATAGCATAATACATTCATGTTCTCAAATCATATCGCATTCACTTGTACTTTATGGCTTATTTAATTATTAAGCCTTGCCTGCAATTCAAAGACGCGGATAACGGGTATCGCATCAGTACTCGAGAGTATAGTAATCGCATTTGTATCTGGAGATACACACTATCGCATTAGTACCCGTAGGTATAGAATAATCAAATAGAATTATGTATACACTTTAAGAATCCAGAGGATTCAATACGCATTGAGATTCCAAATGAATCGAACACTTTAGCTGCAGCACTTAGACCCTATAAGCATGCTTATCTATCCACTACTTAACTCGTAGGCTAATTTATTAATCCGGTTTATTCACATTATCATAGCATTTAATAAGAATCGTCTCATTACTTATTTGCTTTATGGCTTACTACACAATTCATTCATCATTGCATACATATATATATATATATATATATATATATATACATATATATATAATTATATTCACATGTATATTATAAGAATAGCTCTCATATACATGTTCATTCATCAATCAAACATATTGATTTAACGGATTAAGTGAATTCAAACATTCAGATAGGTCGCGCTTTTGACCTGTTGTGACAGACTTGGCAATTTGCTTCTTTTGCGATTGCAATCCGAGTCGCGCCCACGATAGAACTAAACCCTCACCTCTGTCACGCTCGTGCACTTGCTTGCACCCATGACAGAAGCAAACATCTGCCTAAATGAGCATTCAGTTATGTTGGCGACCCCTGTCGCACTCACAACAGAACTGGATTTTCCATCCAAAGCTCCCTTACACTAACCTCTTGCTTCCACACCTTAACACCCTCACACATAAAACTCTCATAACCCATCCTAACCTTGTTACTTATTAACATGGTCTTCTAAACACTTACTTATCTACATATTAAGAGTACAATGGCATAATTCACATTATTCTTAGTATTATATTTGAGGAGTTGTGGCCAAGGGAACCTTACAAACTCCAAAAGCCCTCCTATCAAAATAACCAATTTAGGTACATGTATTTGAAGGCCATACAGTCCCCAAATCGATATAACTTCTTCTGTACTTTTATAGGTACATCCCTTAAGAACTAAACACTTTACATCTCATTCTAAACAGAGCTAAACTACACAAGTTACACATCATACGAACTGATAGGTCAATTACCCTACCAAATTTAGTTTTATTAGCACAACTAGTCAAGCTCAAATTCACCAACATAAGACATAGTTTCAAACACATTCCTACCCTAACATATTCACGACAGGTTCCATTTCTCAACAAGCACAAAATACACATAATTTACATTTCTTTAACCCTAGTTACTCAAAATAAAGCATCATGCTTATAAAATAGTTCAAACAACTACTTTAGCCAATCAATTCATCATATCAATCTAGTACATCATAACACACAAGCTCACATTAGCTATTCATTTAATTCACGTATTAAATAAAGCAATTTAAATTTCAAACTTCACTAAAATAATACACACAAAGTCATATTCCCAAACCTCATAATCCTTTGATCCTATTGCTTACTTTGCACTTGATTCAATAACTTTCTCCTTCCCTTTGTTATTTCTTAGTTCAATAGGTACAAACAATATCCAATTCCAGAAATGGAGCCAAGGATCAATCACCAATTCACTCACAAATCAATAGCAAGAAAGAGTAGAAGAAGATGAAGTACCAAGTACTAGACCACTTACCTTAAATGCCAACAACTACTATATAACTCAAAATCTCTTGATCACTTAACAGAATCTGATGGGTTTCTAACTAATGAAGAAGAAGAAAACAAAGAGAATTGAAGGAACCCGACCGAAGAAAGAAAGAACACAGCCAACTGATTTTTCTCTCTCTTCAAACCTATATATTGCATGGATTAAAAGTGGTGGCATCACCACACCATGACACACGAATTCTACTCAACATTCCCTTAATCTCCAATAGTGATATCTATCTCTATTAACAGTAAGTAACCTCAATTAACTCTAATCATGCACAATTATAGGTTTGCCACTTAAAGTTATTTTATTAATGCAATCAAGTCCACATTTTATCACCTTTAAGTCCTTAATTAAGCAAACTTCAAACTAACTTTACCACATTAACACCATTAGACCAATTTTACTACTACAGCATAAATCGGGCTATTACATCACACACCTAAGGAACGGGCACACCTCAAACAACTCTTAAAATCAATTCTTTTCCACCTAAACAAATTGGATACTCAATTTAATAATCAAAAATCACCTATCAGACATCATTTTAAGCCAAAGTGGCCCTTAAGAATTAATCCTCAGGATGTTAACTTTCTAATGGCATAAATTTCAAGTCATTTGGAGGTGGAACCAAAGAGATATGCCCAGAAATGTCTACACTGCTCCCAAAACACACCTGAAGAATTTAGCTACTATAATTGGAAATTTTGAGGCCCTTAGATTCAAAAATAAATTATCGTTATTTTTATGATCATTATAGGAATAGAAATCATGGTTCATATGTCGCTGGAATCACCAAATTTAGAGCTTCATACCTCCAAATTTAGCCCAAAAATCGAACTAAGATCAGTTTACACCTTGGACAGACTCTGTCCCAATCATCCGGCAAAAATAGGACCCTTTCTGTTTTGGCTACTTTTGAGGGTCTTAGAGACAAAATTAGCTCAAGGTAATTTCTAGGACAGTTATAGGTATCGAAATAGAGTCACTTAATTTGGAGTTCTTGAACTCTACTTATTCCCAAAATAGTCACCAATAGTCAGACAAAATCAAAACATAATTTCCCTTTTTCACTTCATCTACCAAAATTAAACATTTCCACACCATCAAGCAACACAACTCAACTCAAATTCACATATATCATCTATACAAATATACAATTATACAAATTAACAATAATTGTACAAAAGCACCCAAAATTCCCAAATCTCAATTGATGTCTCATTCATCTTCACTTAGCTTTTTCTTCAATCTTCTTGTGCACTTTCCTTCGCTTCTTTTCTTTTCTTGATAAAATCCCTAATCGAAAACAACAAAACCCCATGTTAAACATCCATAAAATCCACACCAATTCATACTTTTAATCTTCATAAAACCATAGGAAAGCAAAGAAAAACATACAATTACTTTACTTACCTTTAACTCCATTTTAACACTTGAAACCTAAGATTTTCATTGGAAAGATGAGAGCATAAAGGAGGCAAAATTTTGGATCCATTTTAGAGGAAAGGGCTTCCCTCTTTCTTCTTCTTTATGGCTGGCCACTTTGGCCAATTTGTGTGGCCAAAACTCATCCTCTTCGCATATGAAGAATGTCAAACTCTCATTGGTTACCTTTTAAGATTTTTATGCCAAACATCCACTTTGATCCTTCATCCTATCTCTTATTCTTACTTTGACTCTTAATTAATTCATTCACATACATTAGCCCAAATACTTAATTAATTCCTTCAATTTAGTCCATCTAAGTTATTATTTAATAAATTACTGATATACCCTTAACTTTATACTTAATACTGAACACGTCTTTAACTACACTTACTCATTTTGATTAACCAATTTTGCATTTTCAGTCACCAAATTAATTCTTTTGATATAATACAAATCATTCGTGCATTATACTCATTGTCATTATTAGGGATGATCATGGGGCGGGGATTCCACGTCCCCGATGGGGACCCGACCCGAACGGGGCGGGGAATCCCCGAATTTTTTCCCCGCGAGGGCTGGGACGGGGAGAAAAAAATCCCCGCCCTTGAATTCGAGGCGGGGAAGGGGAAAGGGGTCCCTGCCTCAAAAAAAATATTAATATTTTATAATTATATATATATATATATATATATATATATATATATATATATATTAAATTTTTTTAAGTTAATATTTGTTGGTGTGTAAATTGTTCAAGTGATATTATTAATATTTGAATTTTATGAAATATTTACAAATATTTGTATTTTAATTATATGAAATGTTTATAAATATTTGTATTATATTTGTATTTAAATTGTATGAAATATTTTTAATTTTAAGTCATCAATTATTAAATTTTGTAAGATAAATACTGTAAAATATTTTTTATTCGGGTCATTAATTTCTATCGAAATTGAAATTTTTCATTAAAAATGGGTAGTTTTAGTGGGGATGGGGATTCCCGCGGGGGACGGGGACGGGGGGCATTTTCCCCCCGAATCCCCAGCGGGGACAGGGACAGGGAATCCCCGCCCCTGCACGGGGCAGTAGGTGGGGAGCCACTCCCCGCCCCCGCCCCGCCCCATGATCATCCCTAGTCATTATCATTCATATATGTTAACTTTATACAACCATATAATATACACAGTTTGCATACTTTTTATCATTACCATTCACATGTGTTAACTACATACGATCATATAACGTATACACTTTACATACCTTTATAACCCTCATTCATTTTACTTTTCACACAACTTACTTTACCATTTTTCACCTCATAACATAGTTATGTACCCTTTCGCTATTAACTTGAACTTAGCATTCTTTTCTGTCACTTTTGTATATTTCAAAGCTTTTAACATCGAAATACTTTAACTTGTTATCACTTCGGACAAATCTCCTTAATCATAATAACTATAAAAGTCATAACATGATTCTTATCTAAAATCAAAATTGACTCATAACAAAATAATTTTACCAAATCAGTACACTTATTTCTCTTGAATTACTTCCACTTTACATAATCATTCTATCACCTCGAGCATAACTCTCTTTTAATTAAATTATTTAAGATCAATCAGAATCACCACGGCAATTAATATCCTTATCACTAGTCAGAAACTCAAACGCATACACTTCACATTTAAAACATCCTACACATATTCTCTTATTGCACAATTCCTTGACACCTTAAATTTTCAAGATACACTTATTACTTCCTCTACTCATATCACTCATTATCCATTTGAAATCTTAATCACACTTTTATGTACTGATTTCCAAAATAATCTTTTAATTTTAACTTTTCTCATTCATTCCTTACGCCTTCTTTAACAAACACTTTTCTCTTTCTCAATATATCCCTTTCTAACACCATATACTCGATGCATATCCTGTCAGCTTTCTCTCTAGATGAAACACATACACAAATGCTTATCACATATGGATAAGGGATGCAGATGGAATGAATGTATGATGATTCATATATGCATAATGATGCAAATGTTGTTTATATGATAATAGTGCACATTTCCCATCCCCATGTTTAAGCATGCTCAAGTTCAAATGATCTCAATGGAGATAGCTGACAGGTATACAGAGTGCCACCACATTCTATTATATTCCACACCATTCTCAATTTCATAATCATCTATGCCTTATTTAACGCACTATTCCTACCGCATCACACGTGAATTTGGACAGAAAGATGATGGACGGGCATCTCTTTCCAAGGGATGACACTCTATCAACAAAACTTAGGAATTCACACTAAAAAAAGAATCTATTCAATGAATCTATACCATGCCGAGGAGAATTCTTAGCAGAATCTCTTATAACTCAACTGGTATACACACTTCAGATCTTATACACACAAAAGAACTTGGAACAGTCAGATGATCATCTATCGGGTTACCACTCAACTATACACCTTATCCTTTTCAAAAGACTTCTATTTCAATCACTTATACAAAGAACAAGGACATCTACTTTGGCCAACACAAAATTATACAGACGCATTGCTAAACATCTAGTTGGCCAAAACCGACTAAACCTATGCTTTGATACCAATAAATGTAACACCTCTTACCCATACGTAGCAAATTACCACGTCAGTTGAAGGATGCTACCATACAATTACATAATTAAGTGCACTTATTTAAGAAATAGTTGCTAAAATCAGAATATGAAATTTCTTTGCTAAAATAGCTTTCACATATCACAATTTCCAAAATTTCATTTCTAGTTTACGCATGCACATTTCTGATAAGTGGATTAATACATTCAAAACTGATTCTTTTTACACAATACATATCAAGAAAACATAACTTGTTCATTTACATACCTTAGTAATACAAAGACAAAATAAAACACCCCTATGGACTCGTTGGCCTTGATTGATGCAGAATGTCCTTGGCGACACTTTTATGTCCAAACCTGCACTGATGAAATATCCATGCTAAGCACAAAGGCTTAGTGGGAAAAATAAACATAATATAAACGGCCACTCATAGTAGTCGTCAAGAATTCCACACAATGATAATATTCAATAAAAATCATATGTATATAAATACATGTCTTAGGCACACACTAAAATTTCGCTCTATAATTGCATATAATTGATCATAGTCGAAATATATTTTACTCATTCATCAGTATAGCCAATTGGAGTGACAAATTTAATTAGCATTTTCATACAATTTTGTTCAAATAAAGTCATGCCATACATTTATCATATATCATTTAATCAATATATGCCTTAGATATTTCGCTACTCCTATTTTACACAACTTTATAAGACGTTCGTTAGACATTTACCTTAATCTATCTTCCATGCATTAATTTACTCATATTCCTCACGCATCACACGTAACCAAGTAAATAATCAATGCTTTATTAACTTATCATAGCATATTCACGTAGTCTACACATATAATTATATTCATTTAGTCATTTATACTTCAAATTATTCCTTTAATATTATTTCGTTCATTTATGGCCTGTATTCCCAAGGGGAATAACAAGATCAAAGGCATATAGGTACCCAAGGGTACTTTCACATATTATGCATAGGGATCCGTATGGGATCCAAGAACACGTAGGTGCATGAAGCACAAGTTTAGAGTAATATATCTGCCACAATAAGCATTATGATCAGATGCATATGAAATGTTTAATTCCATATTTCCTTACAAGATGCAAGTCGTTACATTCATTTATTAATTCATACATTATATTGCTCATTTAATATTCTTTTATTCATTTGCTGTTTGCTTTTCCAAGGGGTGGAAAATAGGATACAGAACGCATAGGTACCCAAAGGTACCAGTGTCATACCACTGACACAAATGCATAGGAATCCCAACGGGATCTAGAAATGTATAGGGACCGAACCGTAGCTCTAATGCATAGGCTGCAACAACAGAACGCTATAGGCATGCCTATTTCTCCACGGTTCGATTAATGCAGGCTAATACTTATATTTGTTCCATTCTTATGATACTCATAACAATACAATATTTTACGTGTGTACATACACTTATTGTGATCATAAACACTTGTTAATAATAGACACATTTTTCATGCTCATATAGATCAATTACTCATAAACTCTTTTGTTTTAGCATTCATCAAATATGTTCTCATGTTAGCATAAGGTGACTTAAATCACATAAACAATCTATTAGTAAATATATTCATTTATATTGTTTAATAATATTAACAAAAGAACTTAATCATTCCAAATAATTTTAAGCAACATTTGACAATAGATTTAGCATTTAATACTTAATTATTTACACAATATTTTTAATGCTAGTTACAAGTATGCATGATGATAGTCGTGCTTAATATTATTAAAACTATAATTACATTTACAGGTCATTTTCATCATTATGAACTTTTCATTTCTTTCACTTAGGCCCATTTCTCATATAACTATTCATTTTCATGTTACTTTTCACACTTTCAAGTCTTTGCACTTTATTTCATTTTACTTTTGACAGAATCATACCATTTTACGATTCTGCTTATCAAACTAAGGCTTTTTACATAGTTGGGCTTTCATACTTTATATCTTTTCACATTGTTCTTTTACGTATTATGTCATAATACATTATGGCTTTATATTTTACACTTTTGCATGTAATGCTTTTTACATATTATGTGTCACACCCCAAAATAGCCCTGGTCGGATTGTGCATGCTAAGTTGGGATCGGAAGGGTATTTCAGTAATTTGGTACATGTGAAATTTGGATATTAAGGATTTAATGGCATTTATGTAATTAAGTAAGTGGAGAATACTAAAGTGAGTACAGTGCCATAGTCTGTAAGATTTTAGTGGAATTTGTGGTTCAATAAGGATTTGCCATGTGGGTGTGTTAGGTGAGCATTGAAAGAAGAAAAAGAAGCAAGGAAAGAGGAAGAGAGGGAACACAGATTGCATTTTTCCGTTCGTTCCCCTCTCACGTTCCTCTTTCTTCTTCTCTTCTCCCTTCTTTGCTTTTCCTTTCATTTTCCTTGGCTTGGAGTTGTATTTGGATTGGATTGTGCTTTGCTTTGAAGAGGTGAGTTGGGTTAAGGTTTTTACATTCTGCTCTTCTTCTTCTTCTTCTTTCTTCTGTTTTGGTTGAGTTAGGGTTTCGAAGAATAATTATGGGTTTTATTTGTGCAAGCTTTGGATTACAAGAAGGAACAAAGTAAAGGCAAGGAAAAGAGTGAGGTTTGATCTTGAAGTTGGAAGCTGATTTTGGATCGTTCGTTATTTCCAGGTTTGGGAGCATTTGAATGCATGCAATGTTAGGAAGCTTCTGTGTTCTTCAATTTCAGCATGTCTCTGCCCTATTTCTCTCTAGGCTTATGATTGTGTTTGCGTGGTCTAATTTCTGGAAATTGATGTGTTCTGGAATGTGTACATGCATGATTAAGTGAGTAAATGTGTTAGTAATGCATAACAAGTATTGATTTGGAAGTTCTGAGTTTGTGTTTTGAATCTACTGTAACTTTTAGGGTTTATGTTCTTAAATGGATTAAATGTGTTTATGCATGGTTTTGATTGTTTTAATTGATGGATTAAGCTGGTTTTATGTCAAATTGATGTTTGGAAGACCGATTGAAAGGTAAGATGAGTTTGGTGGTGTTTTGAATGAGATTGAAAATGAATTTATCGAGTTCTTGGAGTTCTGGGTAACTGGGAATGGAAAATCGCGTCTCTGTAGAATTTCCAGTTCCAGTTTGTTCTGTGAGAAGCGAGTCACGTCGCGTGACTTAGAGTCACGACGTGACTCATGTGAAGGGCAGCGTGACTCCCAGTTGCGAAGCGTGACTCTTCTCTCTGTGAGAGGAAAGTCACGTCTCGTGACTTAGGGTCACGACGTGACCCTTGTGTATGGCGAAGCGTGACTCCAGTCGCGAAGCATGACTCCTCTCTCTGTGAGAGGGAAGTCACGTCTCGTGACTTAGAGTCACGGCGTGACTCTGGTAAGGGCAATGCGTGACTCCTCTCTCTGTGAGAGGGAAGTCACGTCACGTGACATAGAGTCACGGCGTGACTCTTGTGAGGCCAGGCGTGACATAGAGTCACGTCCCGTAACTCTCTAGCAGGTCACGAGACGTGACACTAGGTCACGACGTGACCCCTTTGAGGTCAGTCCCTCTTCTGCTCCTTTTTCCGATTTCGCCCAGTTTTAACCAAAATGAATTTCCTATCTCTTCTGTATGGGTCTCCACTGCTATATAAATTATGTTATACTGTTATATGCTCCTGTATAGCTTTTCTGTTTTGATTTGTTCCCCGTGACCAGTTTATTATAAAATGACTTTTAAATGCTTTTATGGCTTTTTCCTCTATTGTATGCTATCTCATTTTGCTCATCTGATTGGTTAGCCTATTTCAGTTATGATTAGCAATATGTTATGCATGTCTTTGATTGAATTACTCTCTAAGAATAATCTGCCATGCTTAAATGTATATTGCATCGTCCCGCGATTAAGATTATGTGCTTGTACCCATTGGCATAGTATGTTTTCCCCATTTGCTCCTGATATGCTTTAGCATTGTAATATGTTTGGATGTAATTAATGGAATTATTGCATGCTCCAGTATATGACTCGTATGAAGTTTGATTGGCATCCTGTTATGCCAAACTTATTTGAATAATATGGTTGATGTCGGAATACATTGTTATGCTTTAGCCTTAAACTCAATGTGTTATGTTAATTGTAATTTGGATTATGCATGGTTTATGCTTAGTATCTTCACCTAATCCAAGTTTAGGATTATGTTTTGATAATCATTGGTATGATAGTGTCTCTATACCTGATTCTTGGCGTGCCTTAGAACATTGTTTAATGTTAAAATATATGGACTGTATTATGTTTTACATAGGGAATTGTATGAGATTTGACCAACTTTATGAGCGTATGTATATGTCTATTGTACTCTGATTTATGCATGATGTATATATTTGTATATATATATTTATGCGTTGTGCGATTCGAAATGTGTATTGTTTGATGCATGACCTGCGAGAGTCAGTCTAGTGGATAGTTAGGCATGCCTAATAGAGTCTTTCAGTAGCTGCAGCGCCCTTTGAACGTATTGGACCCTGATCAGGTCCCCCGTATGGTTCCTCGCGAACCCCCCCCCCTCAGTGCGGATCCTCGTGGTCCTTTTTAATGAATTTGGATCGGGTTAAGATCCCCCATCAGTAAAATGCTTTTGTGACAAAATAAAGTGGTTTTCGATTTGTACCCGTAAGGTACTAATCAGTTCAGTACACTCGTTATCCACTATTGTGAGTCAGCAGGTGCTTTACTGGTTTGTATTGCTTTGAAATAGCTATCAGAATGTGATATCCGATTGATTGTGATAAGGATTTCTGGAATCAGTTTATATGTATATGAATGTGACTGTGGGCTTCAGAATGTATGTCTGTTTTAAATAAGCATGACTTTATATCTAACATGATTATCCGTACTCGTCATGAGATTTGTTATATGTTTCTGAATGCTTTGATTATGATGCGACTAGAGAATTTATGTATGTGACTTAAACATGGTTTGTTAATATATTAGCTTGTGAACCGAAGCAGCTGTGATGGTAAGTATGTGATGATTACTGTACTCTCTGCATGATGATGATATGAATGTAATACTAAGTGGTTATGCCTTCAGTCTCCGTTATCAGAATGTTTCTGCATGATGCTTAATATATATTAGAGTTGCGCAGCGGTATTGTGATGCTCTAAATGTTATCCTTTGGATATTTGACTAGTGTATGTGTTTGGCATGTCTAAGTATGTTCAATAGCTAGCACCCTCAACATGATGATTGGGTTGTCAGTTCCTGCCTAGGTACTTAGTGATATTTAATGCATGTGTATAGCTCTTGTGACTCCGCATAGTAAGATGCTATCATTTGTTACCCATGTAGGTTTATGCATGAGTTATAGTATGTAGTTCGGCATGATGAGTTTTGTATCGTATATTGTATTATGTCTGTATTGGTATATCCTGGACATGAGTTTATGGTCTGTTTGTGAGTTATCGATTGAATGCCTTTATTGTGCAGCCTGATTATTGATATGCTATGAATATCCGCATTTGCCATTTGAATATGTTTTGCCTTGACGACCATTGTGAATGGCCGTCCATATTCTTGTGTGTTCTCCCCACTAAGCGTTATCGCTTAGCACGGATTTCCTTTCCGTGCAGGTGGCAGGTTTGGTTCTGATCGAGTCGCGCTTCTGCAAGGTCGGCCACGTAGGAGTTAGAAGTTCTGTATTTGGTTCAGCTTCTGTATTTCAGCTTTTGTAATTCTGTAGTATTGTATATGTAATTATTATGTTTCGTTCTTGAGTTTTCTTTTGGGGAATGTAATAGCTAGTATGTCCTTTGCTGCAGTTATTCCTTTGTTTTATTATTTCACTTATGCTTCCGTTGAATGGTCATTATGTATGCTTTTGTGTATGCTTTTACTTAGTGTCTGTGTGTGCATAAGTGATTGCATGATCAGTCCGTGCCTGCAGGTAAGGTAAGTTTTTAATTAATCCGTATTTCTGTATGCATGTTAAGTATGACTGTGTGCTTCCGCATTGTGCATGTGTATATCTGTATATGTGAGCGTCGTGTAGCGCGTCCGTCGGCGTCCTTCCAACGGGGACGGCGATGGGGGTGTTACAGTTAGTGGTATCAGAGCCCAGGTTTGATGGTTCTGGGTATGTTGTTTGTTTTGTGTTGAGTCTTTACATGAGAGTCGGTTTTGTGTCGTGGCCTAATGCAGATGCGTCTTGTTTTGTGTCATGTCTAGATGGAGTCTGATCCTAGTGAGAATGTGGGCGAGACTACAGAAAGTGTGAATCGAGTTAGTGCTGATCAGGATGTTTCAGAGCATCTTCCAGTTGAAGATTCTGGTCGGGTTTCTGAGGATAGGGCTCTTGTGCAAGGGTTGATTCGGATTTTGGATAGATTGACTGCTCCTCGTGTTTCTCAAGATTTTGTTCAGCATGTTCCTCAGAAGAGAAAAGGATCGGTTAGTGAAGTGTCAGCAGGGAAGAGGGTTCGAGAACCTTCAGCGTGTCAACAATTTCAGAAGCAACATGGGAATAAGTGTAAGAAGTGGGTACCGTCAGTATGTCAGTACTGTCAGAAGCGACATCGTAGTCCATGTCGGAAGCTTTCAGGTGCTTGTTTCAGGTGTGGCAGTATGGAACACCGGATTGCAGATTGTCCTAAGAAGAGGAATGAGAGTCTAGCTGGGCAAGCTAGAAAGGATGTGGAGGATTTGCTCAGATCTTCTCGAGTGTCTTCAGAGTTTGTAGCATCTAGCAAGGATTCGAAGGAGACCGTAGGTTCTTCTGGTAAGTTACGTTGCAAGCTTTTGTCTAAGTAAGTTTTGTTTGTTTGGGTTGTGTGGATGTAAGTGTTTCGCTGTGAATTTCGAGGACGAAATTCTCTTAGGAGGGAAGAGTTGTCACACCCCAAAATAGCCCTGGTCAGATTGTGCATGCTAAGTTGGGATCGGAAGGGTATTTCAGTAATTTGGTACATGTGAAATTTGGATATTAAGGATTTAATGGCATTTATGTAATTAAGTAAGTGGAGAATACTAAAGTGAGTACAGTGCCATAGTCTGTAAGATTTTAGTGGAATTTGTGGTTCAATAAGGATTTGCCATGTGGGTGTGTTAGGTGAGCATTGAAAGAAGAAAAAGAAGCAAGGAAAGAGGAAGAGAGGGAACACAGATTGCATTTTTCCGTTCGTTCCCCTCTCACGTTCCTCTTTCTTCTTCTCTTCTCCCTTCTTTGCTTTTCCTTTCATTTTCCTTGGCTTGGAGTTGTATTTGGATTGGATTGTGCTTTGCTTTGAAGAGGTGAGTTGGGTTAAGGTTTTTACATTCTGCTCTTCTTCTTCTTCTTCTTTCTTCTGTTTTGGTTGAGTTAGGGTTTTGAAGAATAATTATGGGTTTTATTTGTGCAAGCTTTGGATTACAAGAAGGAACAAAGTAAAGGCAAGGAAAAGAGTGAGGTTTGATCTTGAAGTTGGAAGCTGATTTTGGATCGTTCGTTATTTCCAGGTTTGGGAGCATTTGAATGCATGCAATGTTAGGAAGCTTATGTGTTCTTCAATTTCAGCATGTCTCTGCCCTATTTCTCTCTAGGCTTATGATTGTGTTTGCGTGGTCTAATTTCTGGAAATTGATGTGTTCTGGAATGTGTACATGCATGATTAAGTGAGTAAATGTGTTAGTAATGCATGACAAGTATTGATTTGGAAGTTCTGAGTTTATGTTTTGAATCTACTGTAACTTTTAGGGTTTATGTTCTTAAATGGATTAAATGTGTTTATGCATGGTTTTGATTGTTTTAATTGATGGATTAAGCTGGTTTTATGTCAAATTGATGTTTGGAAGACCGATTGAAAGGTAAGATGAGTTTGGTGGTGTTTTGAATGAGATTGAAAATGAATTTATCGAGTTCTTGGAGTTCTGGGTAACTGGGAATGGAAAATCGCGTCTCTGTAGAATTTCCAGTTCCAGTTTGTTCTGTGAGAAGCGAGTCACATCGCGTGACTTAGAGTCACGACGTGACTCATGTGAAGGGCAGCGTGACTCCCAGTTGCGAAGCGTGACTCTTCTCTCTGTGAGAGGAAAGTCACGTCTCGTGACTTAGGGTCACGACGTGACCCTTGTGTATGGCGAAGCGTGACTCCAGTCGCGAAGCGTGACTCCTCTCTCTGTGAGAGGGAAGTCACATCTCGTGACTTAGAGTCACGGCGTGACTCTGGTAAGGGCAATGCGTGACTCCTCTCTCTGTGAGAGGGAAGTCACGTCACGTGACATAGAGTCACGGCGTGACTCTTGTGAGGCCAGGCGTGACATAGAGTCACGTCCCGTGACTCTCTAGCAGGTCACGAGACGTGACACTAGGTCACGACGTGACCCCTTTGAGGTCAGTCCCTCTTCAGCTCCTTTTTCCGATTTCGCCCAGTTTTAACCAAAATGAATTTCCTATCTCTTCTGTATGGGTCTCCACTGCTATATAAATTATGTTATACTGTTATATGCTCCTGTATAGCTTTTCTGTTTTGATTTGTTCCCCGTGACCAGTTTATTGTAAAATGACTTTTAAATGCTTTTATGGCTTTTTCCTCTATTGTATGCTATCTCATTTTGCTCATCTGATTGGTTAGCCTATTTCAGTTATGATTAGCAATATGTTATGCATGTCTTTGATTGAATTACTCTCTAAGAATAATCTGCCATGCTTAAATGTATATTGCATCGTCCCGCGATTAAGATTATGTGCTTGTACCCATTGGCATAGTATGTTTTCCCCATTTGCTCCTGATATGCTTTAGCATTGTAATATGTTTGGATGTAATTAATGGAATTATTGCATGCTCCAGTATATGACTCGTATGAAGTTTGATTGGCATCCTGTTATGCCAAACTTATTTGAATAATATGGTTGATGTCGGAATACATTGTTATGCTTTAGCCTTAAACTCAATGTGTTATGTTAATTGTAATTTGGATTATGCATGGTTTATGCTTAGTATCTTCACCTAATCCAAGTTTAGGATTATGTTTTGATAATCATTGGTATGATAGTGTCTCTATACCTGATTCTTGGCGTGCCTTAGAACATTGTTTAATGTTAAAATATATGGATTGTATTATGTTTTACATAGGGAATTGTATGAGATTTGACCAACTTTATGAGCGTATGTATATGTCTATTGTACTCTGATTTATGCATGATGTATATATTTGTATATATATATTTATGCATTGTGCGATTCGAAATGTGTATTGTTTGATGCATGACCTGCGAGAGTCAGTCTAGTGGATAGTTAGGCATGCCTAATAGAGTCTTTCAGTAGCTGCAGCGCCCTTTGAACGTATTGGACCCTGATCAGGTCCCCCGTATGGTTCCTCGCGAACCCCCCCCTCAGTGCGGATCCTCGTGGTCCTTTTTAATGAATTTGGATCGGGTTAAGATCCCCCATCAGTAAAATGCTTTTGTGACAAAATAAAGTGGTTTTCGATTTGTACCCGTAAGGTACTAATCAGTTCAGTACACTCGTTATCCACTATTGTGAGTCAGCAGGTGCTTTACTGGTTTGTATTGCTTTGAAATAGCTATCAGAATGTGATATCCGATTGATTGTGATAAGGATTTCTGGAATCAGTTTATATGTATATGAATGTGACTGTGGGCTTCAGAATGTATGTCTGTTTTAAATAAGCATGACTTTATATCTAACATGATTATCCGTACTCGTCATGAGATTTGTTATAAGTTTCTGAATGCTTTGATTATGATGCGACTAGAGAATTTATGTATGTGACTTAAACATGGTTTGTTAATATATTAGCTTGTGAACCGAAGCAGCTGTGATGGTAAGTATGTGATGATTACTGTACTCTCTGCATGATGATGATATGAATGTAATACTAAGTGGTTATGCCTTCAGTCTCCGTTATCAGAATGTTTCTGCATGATGCTTAATATATATTAGAGTTGCGCAGCGGTATTGTGATGCTCTAAATGTTATCCTTTGGATATTTGACTAGTGTATGTGTTTGGCATGTCTAAGTATGTTCAATAGCTAGCACCCTCAACATGATGATTGGGTTGTCAGTTCCTGCCTAGGTACTTAGTGATATTTAATGCATGTGTATAGCTCTTGTGACTCCGCATAGTAAGATGCTATCATTTGTTACCCATGTAGGTTTATGCATGAGTTATAGTATGTAGTTCGGCATGATGAGTTTTGTATCGTATATTGTATTATGTCTGTATTGGTATATCCTGGACATGAGTTTATGGTCTGTTTGTGAGTTATCGATTGAATGCCTTTATTGTGCAGCCTGATTATTGATATGCTATGAATATCCGCATTTGCCATTTGAATATGTTTTGCCTTGACGACCATTGTGAATGGCCGTCCATATTCTTGTGTGTTCTCCCCACTAAGCGTTATCGCTTAGCACGAATTTCCTTTCCGTGCAGGTGGCAGGTTTGGTTCTGATCGAGTCGCGCTTCTGCAAGGTCGGCCACGTAGGAGTTAGAAGTTCTGTATTTGGTTCAGCTTCTGTATTTCAGATTTTGTAATTTTGTAGTATTGTATATGTAATTATTATGTTTCGTTCTTGAGTTTTCTTTTGGGGAATGTAATAGCTAGTATGTCCTTCGCTGCAGTTATTCCTTTGTTTTATTATTTCACTTATGCTTCCGTTGAATGGTCATTATGTATGCTTTTGTGTATGCTTTTACTTAGTGTCTGTGTGTGCATAAGTGATTGCATGATCAGTCCGTGCCTGCAGGTAAGGTAAGTTTTTAATTAATCCGTATTTCTGTATGCATGTTAAGTATGACTGTGTGCTTCCGCATTGTGCATGTGTATATCTGTATATGTGAGCGTCGTGTAGCGCGTCCGTCGGCATCCTTCCAACGGGGACGGCGATGGGGGTGTTACATTATGTCTTGACATATTACACTTGATCATTTTACTTTTGCATTTTTAAATCATTTTACAATCATGCCCCTAGTACAATCCCAACAGAAAATCTGCAAACTGGATATACAGGATGTGGGCCCCAAAGTCCCACTACACTGCACTAGAGAATAATCCCAGAGGATCACCTCAACACTTACACTGAATGTATGACATATGACATGTAACATTTAACATATAACAGAGGGCTATGGGAGACCATCGTGAATCTGCCATAGTCAAGCATGTCACCATGACTTGCACTACTGTTTGAAAGTCCCTATGGCTAGCCAAACATATCCTGAACTAGATTAAACCGACAGACACTACTAAGGGCAGCACTTTTCAAAAGACTTTCAAATCCACTTTTCATTCTTTTAATACTTTCGTTTTACGTATAACATATAACTTATCACTGCATTTTCACTTTAGTCACTTCATTATCGTTTAATACCCTGATCGATCACTATTCTGATCAATTAGGCACAATTCTTGTCATATACTTATCTCACAAGATAAGTATACTCATTCCAGTCAGTGGCCGTAAGCTCATTTCAAGCCACTCATAGTCTTTTCTTATCATTTCAATTCAATTCACTAGTTAGTCATCAATTTTAACATTTATACACATTTCATGAACTAATTCATTATAGTTCATCATTTCCATATTAAACATATTATTCAAAAATATTCATGTATATTCCATAAATTCTAGTTAAATTTATGGACACTTCTTTTTATATCTAATTTCATTTTAGGCTATTAATCTTTGATTATACACAAGTTACACCTTAGTACACACTAAGGGTTCATTCGGCCAAGGAAGGCACTTTACCTTATAATTTCTTTTAGTATCATTTTAGCATTCTAATTGTCATTTTAAAGGTTCTTAATAACTCTTATAAGCTTATACTCATATAAACTTACATTTATCATAAATTTCACTTAATTCAATCATTCTATTTTCATGTATTTCTTTTCATTTAACCCTCCATTTCACTCATAAATCACTCATTTATTCATTTTACATTTCATATGACATATATACCATTTAATCTATCAAATTTTTCTATTTAAGCCATTCGGCCATCATAGGGTTTTTCCCTAACATTTAGTTTTCAACCATTTATCACTCATTTCACTAGATTAGGCCTCAATTCATGTGCATCTAGCATTTAATTTCATTAAATCAATAGGTATACCTTAGGTATACCTAAGTATACCATTATGTCACATTATATCTAACACTTGCACATAGTTATCTTCCACTTTAATCACTCTAATTAGCTTAGTTACCCTCCCTAAGCTCAATTATCATCTCAATTTCAATTATAGATTCAAATCACACATAGTCATCATATACACATAACATTAAACCCTAATTTTCCAAAAGAAATTCATAGATTAGGTAATCACAAACCTTATATCCATGCAATAGCCTTCATAAGCTCTTCAATTCTTGTCTTTAGCCCTTGAAAAGCCATTTCCCTCCATTTTTCTCAACATGACCGAAAATACACAACAAATAAACATTCATCAATTTTCTTCTTTTATTAAATCAAAGCTCATAAACATACTCTAGACATCCTAGAGCACTCATATAAACCACCAAATCAAATTTAAACACTCTAAATCTCTTACCTTCTATTTGATATATAATCTTTTATCCATGCTTCCCCTTACTTTTAATCCAACAAATGGATACTAGAGGTTTCTATTAGCTCATAGAGGGGCTAAATTAACTTTAGGACACTTGAATTTAGCAAGAAATTGAGCAAACAAGAAAGAAAATTGAGAAAAAAAAGGCAAGAGAGGGACTTTGGCCATCTGAGGGGGAGGAAAGGACAAAAAAGATAAGGATAACCCAACTAAAATTTCTGTCATTTAAGTGCTTTTATAGTGTCCCAAAATGGTCCAACCAATGTGTGACATGCATCGAACCTTAGGGGCCCCGAAAACCCGATTTTAGGGAGTTCGAGAGAGGTTCGTAGAACTTGTAAGAAATTACAAGGGCATCTATTTTGAACAATAAGAGGTGTTTTGGAGTCGCCACCCAATAAAATATTAGGAAGGTTCGTCTAGCCTCATTGAGCCTAAGATAGTGCATATGTGTCTATTTTGGGAAACCAGAGATATTTTGGAATTCCCATTCCAAAATGACATTGAAAATGGTTCATCTAATCCCATGAAGCCTAAGATGATGCATATAAGTCTATTTTGGGTAACAGGAGATATTTTGGAATTCCCTTCCCAATAGAACATTGGAAAGGATCATTTAATCTCGCGAAACCTAAGGCAAAGCACATAAGGGTCCATTTTGGGCAGCAGGAGATATTTTGGAATTCCCTTCCCAATAGAACATTGGAAAGATTCATCTAACCTCGTGAAGCCTAAGACCAGAAAGAGTTCGGGACTCCACTCTTATTCATACCTTAGTTAAATTTATAATTGAGTTTTACACTTAAAATTTTATTCCTTTTCTCATACAGTTCAATGCAAGGATTAAAGCTTAGATCAATCACATAATGAAAGAATTAAATAACATAAGCTTAAAATAAAATAGAGGGAAGTGCAATAATTTACAACAAAACTAGCGGCGAAATACAACCCCCACTGTAAATGAACAAAAAATGAACAAACATACACAAAATGGGAATATTCATCTTGGAGTGAGAACATTGGTCCTCGCATGCATATTTAAAGAAGAAAATATTAAAGTGTTGGCTTTATTTGGATGGAAAATCAGGACATTGGTCCTATCTTATTTTAAGAAAATCCAGTTCATTTGTAGAAATCTTTTACCATTTTTACATTAGCGATCTAAGAAATAAAATTTTCAAAAAATAAAGACTACGGTTAATACATGAGAGAGGATAGGGTATGAGAAGTGAACCGTATTAATGTCTTCCATGACACTCTAATTAATTCCCCTTTTTCAGCATCCCATATTAAATAAAGTAAAGGAACTCACAAAAATACAAATGACATGTTAGCAGAATAATAAAATAATAATGAAAGGAAATGATGGGAATAAAAAGGGACAAATAATCTGAGTCATGATAAAAAAAGTGAAAATAAATTACCTTAAAAATGAGTAAAAACAACATTTAAAAAAAAAGAAGAAAAGAAATAACAAAGAAAGGAGGAAAGGAGGCCTAGAGACGACATAAATTATGCGAGCGACGGCTATCTCTGAGCTGACCAACGGGCAAAAGGAAATTTTTGGGATGGCCTGTCGCTCGCTTGAGCGATGGCCATCGGTGGACCTTCAGCCCGTCGGTCATTCTAGAGCCTAAAAAATGGAAAAAATCAACCAAACACCCGAAATTTCACATTTAAAACTCTTTTTTATGCAATTAATCACCAATAAATCAATATAAAACAATAAAATAAATTAAAGGTCAATCCAGAATATTTACCCTTGGAATATTCTCTTATGAAGGTGAAAGTTATGTGTATTTTTCCCTTAAACTCTACAAGGATCAGTTGACGATGTACAATTTTGAGGAAATTTTCTACCGCAAAATTGTTTCTTTTCAGAATAGTTTGAAAGTTTTCCAAAAGCGCAAATCAAGCGAAGGAGATTAATTTTTCTTGCTTGATTTTGGTTTCATTCGCTTAATAAAAATGAATGTTAAATGGACAGATCGAGCGAAATGAATTGATTTCGCTTTCTCGAGTTTATCCTTATTTTTCTTCAAAAAATGTTTAAAGAAAAAGGAAATTTTGATATAGAGAGGAAAAGCTTTTGCTTATGAAATTTTTTCCAACCCTTATCTCAGAACCTTAGCCTCCAATTTATAGGCTAAAACTAGGAATTCAAATCTTTTTAAAATCCAAATTTAATTTGGGAAATCAAATCAAAATCAATTCAAAACCTTTTGAATTTGAAAAAGATTTAGAATATCAAATCAAAATAAATCCAAAATCTTTTGAATTTGAAAAATATTTATAAAATCAATTCAAAATCATTTAAATTTGAAAAAGATTTACAAAATAAAAAAAATCATTTGATTTTGAAAAAGATTTTGGAAAATCAAATCAAAATCTTTTGATTTTGCAAGAGATTTTGGAAAATCAAATAAAATCATTTTTAAAATCGCTGAAAATTGTTGTCAGATCACCGAACGATGGGTATACATCATGGGGGCAGCCTCGATCTTTTGAGCGGCGAGCAACCATGCAAGGGACAAGTGTAAGCGACGGGTACCACTCCGTGAGTGGTGGGCCCATCTTGTGCGAGCGATGGGCATCATCCTCATGAGAGATGGGTGCCACAGCAGCAAGTGATGGGCATCTCTCATGCGAGGGACAGGCATCCCTCAAGCGCTAGCGACAGGCGCCGCTCTTACAAGGATCGACCATCTCTTAGGAGCGAGCGACGGGCCACCCATTGACCGACGGCCGTCGGTTAACCCCCAAAAATAATTTTCTTACATAAAAAACTCCTCTCAAAGCGTAAAAACCACATGTCGCTAAAATCTTATAAACTTGTGAATTCCCAGGGGAAAAACCTACAACCTTGCTCATTTACCCACAGGACGGGTACCAATATCGTCATTGGGTAACTCTAATCTCGACTGCCTCAGGACTCAGTGTCTACAGTTGCCCCTAATTTTGAGGAAACTAGTGCACTAGTGTCTAGATGTGCCAAAGTTTAAAGAAGAAGGAAGGAAATGCGTACCCAAGGCAATCCTTACCTTTTGTTGTGTTGAAGTCTGCGACTTATCGCCACTGAGTTGTAGTGTATTCTACCACAACCCCTTTGTAATCATTTTGCTGACCACCATTTAGCCTGCATGGCATGTCCTTGCTAAGCACCATTTGATTTGCATGGAATATGATCGTTGCCTCTAAGCTGTAGTGTATTCTACTATGATCCCTTCGTAATCGTTTTGCTGACCACCATTCGGTCTTCACGGTATGTCCTTACTAACCACCATCCAGTTTGCATGACATATGATCACTGCCATTGAGTTGTAGTGTATTCTACCACAACTCGATTGATATACCGCATTTATCTTGCTGACTACCATCCGGACCGCACGGTATTCGATCGTCATTGAGTTATAGTTTCCTCTACTGCGACCTATTTGATACACCGCATTTATCTTGCTAACCACCATCCGGCCTGCACGGCAGACCCTTGCTAACTCCCATTCGGTGTGCAAGGTACATGATCACTATCGTTGAGTTGCAATGTATTCTATTACGACTCACTTAATATACCGCATTTGTCTTGCCGACCACCATTCGGCCTGCACGGTATACCCGTGTTAACCCCCATCCAGTCTGCAAGGTACGTGATCGTTGTCATTGAGTTGTAATGTGTTCTACTGCGACTCATTTGATATACCGCATTTGTCTTGCTGGCCACCATCTGACCTGCACGACATACCTTGCTAACCCCCATCCGGTCTGCAAGGTACGTGATCGTTGTCGTTGAGTTGCAATGTGTTCTACTGCAACTCATTTTATATACTGCATTTATCTTGCTGGCCACCATCCGGCCTGCACGGCATATCCTTATGTAGACACCAGGTCCCAAGTCGGTCCAAGATCAGAATTACCCGATGATGAAAATGATACTTGCCAGTAAAGGTGTTAAAAATGTTGCTCCCCTTGTCAAAAATTCCCTTTGTTCCTCCAAAAATTTCAGCGCAAAAATTTGTTTCTTTTGCTCTCTTTTATTCCTTTTTACTATTTGTATTTATTTTTTTATTTTATTAATTTATTTATTTATTTGTTTCGCGTGCCACTCGTATGGGTCGTGCCCATCGTGGAGGCTGTGCGCGCCTGCGGGCGCTCGCGTAGCGGAGGCTACGTGCGCTGCCGCGCACGCGGCAGCAGCTATGCGCGCGCACCCCATGGGGGCACGTCTCGCGAGAGAGCGCACGCACCTTGCCTTCCTCCACGCGGGCAATTTTGCCCCCCGCCATGCTGCCCCATGCTGTCGCTTTCGCCTATCATTTTTTCTAGTATGTTTTTTTAGTTTCATGTTTTAATGATAATTTTGGGTAACGAAAATTAAAAAAGTTTTTGTCATTTCCCATTCGGGACAAGACAGAAATTAAAAGGGTTTCATGCTTCATTTCCAAGGAGGGAGCTGCCATTTTATTCAAAAAGAAAAAAGACTTGGTTTTCTCTCAACCAAGGACAACAGCCAAGATTTTCTAAGCAAAAGTCACAAGAAATCTCCTAGTTTAAAATTTTCTTCTTCTTTTTTTCAAGAACATTTTTAGTTTCCCGGATGATCTTGAGCTTGGAAAATCAATTTCCTTTGCTCAAGCTTCAACCAAAAATATTTTCATCAAAATATTTTCTTTGATTTAACTTGTTCCAAAACAGAAATTTTTATATTTTCTTCAAGTATTTTATCACCATAAAATCGACAAGGAGGACGGATCAAGGCATCCTATTTTCCGATCTATAAATTCTGAGGGTAAACATTTTTGGACCCGTTCTCATTTATTTTTGCATATTATTTATTGTTGTTAATAATTTTATTTTTTTGTTATTATTGCCATGTTTCATTGTAACTTTTCTAGTTTTTCATATTGTTGCTACTGTTGGCTTTTCCACTTTCTATTGTCATTTCTCTTACCAACCTTTTATTATTATTATTATTATTATTATTATTATTATTATTATTATTATTATTATTATTATTATTATTATTATTATTATTATTATCATCATCATCATCATGTTACTATTATTACCATGTCATTATTTATTATTATTATTATTTTGTGGTACTATTTTATGTTGTTAATATCATTAGTATTGTATTCTATGTATATTTTATATTATCACTGTTTTTCATTATCATTGTCATTGTTATTATTATTATCATTATTATTATTTTCTTTAGTATTTATAATCTTTATTATTGTTATTATCATTTTATGTTTTTTTATGTTCATTATTATTATTATTATTATTATTATTATTATTATTATTATTATTATTTATCATTGTCCTTATTATTAATATTATTTATTACGATTAATATGTTTGCTGCATTATCATTATTGTTGTATTATTATTATTATCATCGTTATTATTATTATTATCGTCATGTATTGTTGTGTCCAATATTTATCTTGTCCTTACTTGATTAATTTTACTTAAAACTATTACTAATATCCTTAATATTATTTTTTTGTCTGAGATTTAAATTTGAGCCGCACTATGTGAGCGTCCCCGTGGCTCCCCGGATGGGTCACGATACATCAACGAACACTTCGGTTCGCTGAGATCTTTTCGACACCTTTTTATGTGTTTTGTGTTTGTTTGCAAATAATTATTTTATTTATGCACGCGTGGGATAAAAAATCACAAAAATATTTTTATAATTAAATTGGAATTTTTACTAATAAAATCGGGAAACAATGTCCCTTATTTTAGCCAAGAAATAAAAGATATCACAATAAAACGAAGAGTCAGTTTTCTCCAAAAATGGGATCACTCATCCCGGTTTTCCAACTCAACAATCAAGTGGCTCTTCGAACCCTTTTTAAATAAACACGAAGGTACAAATGTTCCTAAACCTTCATATGAAGGAACCAATGTTCCAATCCAAAATGAATATCCCGATTTATGTATGTTTTCCTTGTTTTTGATTTTGTTTGATTGTTTTTAAAGTTTAAGTTCATTTCTCTTTGGACCCTTATAATTAATTTTGGGGCAATATTATTTAATTTTGGCATTGTATTCTGTCCCAACCTATATCTTTAGCCTTCTTTCATTAGGGGTTGTATTCTGCCCCTGTCTCTCGTGTAATTGTGTGCTTGTGTGTTTACCGCTTTCCTTAGTTATTTCATTTACCGCTTTTTTATCGCTTTTTTTTTTCAATTTTCTTTACGTGCTTTTAATGCGCTTTTAATTTAAATGCTTTGAACACATGAGATGAGAGGTATAATTTTAGGGAGTTAAAAACTCATTTATAATTAACCAAAGCATGAATAAGAGGGGAGTTCCGAACACCAATCTCTGGTCTTGACCAATAAGACGTTAGAGACCTTTCCCAATTCCTCGTGGATTGGGTGGCGACTCGATAATACCTCAAAGGTACCTAAAGGTGCCATGGGGCTAGATGTTCTTTCCAATGTTCTATTGAGAAGGAAGCGTCCAAAATGTCTCATGGTGCCCATGATCAAAAAGACGCGAACCAGTTTCTTGAACCCTAAAAGCGGGTTCAAACGAGGGCCCTTACTGGGTTCGACGCGCGTCACAGTGGCGACTCCACTGGGGACTTGTTTGAGACTTTGCTCTAAAAGTGTTTTGGTTAAAATGTATAATTGAGTTTTTAAAACCTAAAATTCTCTCTTTTTGAAAATTACATTGCATCATTTTAGGGCCTTAGAATTATGTTAGTTGGTCCCCTATCTTACCTCGGTGCATTCCCGAAGCACGACCCTACTTTCACTCATTATAGGGAAGTGTTAAGGATAATCACCAACTCAAGCCTCGTACCATTAATGGTATATCAAATGGAGACCCGATCGCTCGTCACACTCTTGATGAGCTAGACCCATTGGTAGGGACAATGCTTGGGTAGAACTAAAGTATCACCACCTTGACCAAAGCTCATGTAATGGCAAATAGAAACTTCCATTAGGCGATATGAACCATAATACAGTACTTGTGGTGTGGGTCATTATGTATTAGACAAAATCAAGCAAATTAAGTGGTCTTTTATCAAAGGCTTTCATGCCCCGATAGTTTCACCTTAGTTTAATTGAAGTGTCCAAATAAGTAATGGCCGAGACACATACGCATGTGCTTTAAATTAAGAGTGTTATGCTGCCGATTTTCCACCGTACACCATACGCACCCAATGGGTTCCCCGTTGACCGATGGGTTAAGCCCACCTAGGAAGAGACTATTTGACCTCGTGTGTGGGAGTAACAAGGTTGGAAGGACTTACTTGCTCGTATGTGATTGTGAAAAGCTGCATAACTCATGATCATGCATTGTACATATTATCCATGCATCATTCTAACAATTTAAGCTTTTCAGCCATCATAGATTCATCCAAGTGGACTAGAGCTTCTGACGGTCGACTAGTGAGGATAGACTTGCCCTTCGGATTGCTAGAGTTAGTGCTTGTTTGGGATTCTGAGTCGCTCTCGATGACCAGTGAATCATCTTCGATGGCAGAAGAGACCGGAGCCTTAACTACTCAAGACTTGGCCAGAAGATTAGAGGATTTTGAGTGGAGAATGTTAGAAATGATAGGAGCAATGGCTGAAAGGATCGCTGTCCTCCTGCCACACAACCACCAGTTGCCCCACAATCGCAAGCAATCCCTCCTCGAAGGCAAGTTGAGCTTCCTGTCGGTGAAGGGGCCCTAATTATGGGTAATGCTACTCACCAACCTATCGATGAGCCTAAAGTTCCTGCTATGCTCGCAAGCCAAGGAGGTCAAGGGTCCCAAACCCCGACAAGGATTTCATAATGGAAGAAGAGGTTGAGGGGATAGTAGCCCATCAAGCCGTGAGGGGTAGAGAACCTAGGGTAGAAGACGAGGCTATGAGGGGTATGAGATAGCAAATTGAGGCAATCACTTACCTATTATCAGCTGGTAAGGGAATCAACCCCGAGGACAGAGATTTGGGGGATGAGGAGCTGCTGGCCCAGAGGTTTAGGATGCCTGAGCTGCTGAAGTTTGATAGAACATCGGACCCGTCTGCACACATCAAGCAATACACCCTGGTGATGAAGGGCACAGGGCTGACTATGAGGCAAAAAGTGGATTATTTCTGTCTCAGTCTAGTGGGTCCAGCGGTAGCCTGGTATCATGGGCTGGATAGGAGATCCAAAGAGGACCGAGACATTCTGACTGTTGAATTCATGAAATAGTACTACTGCAGTACTAGAATGGAGGTCACCCTAAAGGACCTCGAGCTTCTACAGCAAAGCAGTGACAAGTCATTTCATGAATACCTCACTAAGTGGAGAAATAGGGTTATGGAGATGAAGCGGAAGCCTGACACTGCTGATCAAATCAGGCTATTCATCAGGAACTCCTGCCCTTACTTGAGGGACTTGCTCAGCTTCAAGGGGCTTAGGGATTTGGAGTCGCTCAAAGACATCACTGTAGAGGCTGAGGTAGCATACCTAGCGAAGAAGGCCAGCCAAAATAACTTTCCTGGGAGGAACTTTGGAAACCATTCGTGGTACAAGTCTGGCGGGGCTGGAAGCAGTAATGGTGGAAATGGTAAGGCAGCCGAAGTTTCAGCCACTGGAGTGGGGCAAAGCCAGCAGTACTTTTCTAATTTGGGTCAGTCTCTATCTTGGGTGTTGGAGAGGCTAATGAAGGAAGATAAGCTGAGACCACTGCCACCTAGGCTAGCCACAAATTAGGGACAGCTAGGGCGCATAGATGATCAGTACTGCGCCTACCATCAGCACACTGGGCACTTGACGAATTACTGTCGAACTTTAAGGAATGAGGTCAAGGATCTCATTGACTCTAAGGAGATCAGCGACCCTGAGAAGAGAGAGAAGAAGGCAGGCTACAATGCAGTCACTCCATCGAATATATGATCGGGTCCGGTCCACCTGAGCAGCATATTTGGCAAGAGCAACAGGGAGATAAATACGTCGCTGTCACTCATCAGGAGAGTGGAAATGAAGACATTATTGTGTTTTTAGATATTTTATTTCTTTTTATTTCCAGAACTCTTTGTGACAATTTGGTTATTTTAATATGATGAACAATTTTATTTATCGGTGCGATGTTTCTTGTGATTTCATTATGCATAATCATGGTACATTTATATTTGACATTGATTAGACTAATGCCATTCCATTCAATCTTGAAACTTTGAGGAACCCAAAGAAAATCTTGATAGTATCCATTATGACTCTTGAAGAGAGATTAAAAAGATAGAAAATAAAAAAATATGAAATGAAAGAGCCTTTGCTTGGACCCGGTATGACATGCTGAAGATTGACAAGGACATTCTTGAGATCAATGCTACTTCCACGTGCCAACATGACGATGAACCAAAATTTGAAAGCCATTCCTTTGCACCCCCAACATCTGGGTTGCATATGGTACTGCCAAATAAAATCAAACCCCCAGAGCTACATCAAAAGTTGGATGAATAAAACTCAGGACCTTCACGAGAAATATATAATTCGTTAGAACCAAACCGTGTGACCCATTTCCTCCTAACCATTTGAAATGTGTACCCTAAAATCAATCAAGATTGACCTTTAACCATCCGGGACCCTTACTGCCAAATTTAATAGGACAGCTCTTTACCTTTTAACCAAAAAAAGGAAAAGAAAAAAAACAGAAAAAAAGACAGAAAAAAAATCGTAACTTCTTTTGCCCCAGATCGTCTAAGCCCCAAATAAGGAACCTGTCCCCAATCTCGGCCATTGAAAACCATTTCAGAATTTGAACCACCAAAGCGAATAAAAGCAAAGTGTGAGATTTCACATCCAAGCCCCAAATAAGGAACCTATCCCCAATTTTAGCCATTGAAAAACATTTTCGAATTTAAACCACCAAAGCCAATAAAAGCAAAGTCTGAGATTTCACATCCAAGCCCCAAATAAGGAACCCATCACCTAAACCAGTCTGCACAAGGGCCAAGAACAAGGCTTTGATACTAAGAGGAACCACTCTCAGAAGTAGCAACCTCTCCGGCTAACAAAGATGAAAGCAAATTCAACCAACACTGACGGACTGAAGGAGGGTTCATGGCAAAGGCTAAAAATAAAATAATAATAATAATAAAAGGAGAGAAAATATTCAATCAAGAAAACCTGCGAGGGTTGATTAAAAACAAGAGTCTGATGCTTACAGGATCCACTCTAAAATTAGATGTAATCTTGCATTCTGAATCCATGTTAAATAGTGATCATGTGCTATGAAATCAAGCTAAAATATATACACTTATGCAAAGATATATTAATGTGACCAGAGCAGTTCATCTTGCATACTCTAAGTTGTCTGGTTCCGACATAGAATCAGCGCATTGGTACTATTTACCCTCTGCCACTTTCGCCACTCAAGCACTTCAATCAACTCATCCTGCTATCAACTGTGGAGCCAATTCTATAGCACCCTCATGATAGGAATCAAATTCATACAACCACAATATGAGACATAAGTACATGCCAATCATACCTGGAAGATCTTGGACGACAGCTTCAGCCTCCTTTACAAAAAAAAGGCCGTTAGAGATGAAAACCATGACTGGCGCTCTAAGCAAAAGTTAGGCCAAAGGGTAGGGTGAAAACCTAGGAACAGGTAGTCCGTCCAATAAAAAATAAAGTGAATAAAAGCCGCTGGATTGGGTTGGGTTCATTCCAGGCAAAAAATAAGGCACAGGATTATGTGAAAATCCGTAAAGGACGCATTTCCCGCTAAGAAAAGCTAGTGTGAAAATCCACAAGGGACGCACTACCTTTAAAGAATAACTACAGGTATCAGAGGAGAACCTCATAATCCTCAAAGGTACAAAATTCAAAAGCAATTCCAGAAGGCACCAATCCTACTACCAATTGCGACCATACCGGCTGTCGCCTCCAAATCCACTCAGATGAATTCTTATCCTGTAGTAAGAGATATTCGATGCGAACACCGATAAAAGCGAGTGACGACATCAGTCAAAATACCAATCCAACAATCAGCCAAAGACCTCTCAGGGGGCAACAACCAAAGGGCTCTTAGGGGGCACCGCTTCAAAGCTCAGAAGGGTTAGCACAATGGCGACTGTACCATTCTACGGAAGGTTAGCACAATCACGACACTACCACTTCAGAAGGGTTAGCAGAATGATGGCATTACTATTCATGGAAGGTTAGCACGATCATGGCACTACCGCTTCAAAACTCATAAGGGTTAGCACGATGGCGGCACTACTATTCTATGGAAGGTTAGCACGACCACGGCACTACCACTTCACCAGGGTTAGCACGATGGCGGCACTACCATTCAGCAGAAGGTTAGCACGACTACGACACTACCACTTCACCAGGGTTAGCACGATGGCGGCACTACCATTCTACGGAAGGTTAGCACGACCACGACACTACCACTTCAAAAAAGGTTAGCACGATGGCGGCACTACCATTCTACGGAAAGTTAGCACGATCATGGCACTACCACTTTAACAACGGTTAGCACGATGGCGACACTACTATTCTACAGAAGGTTAGCACGACCATGGCATTACCACTTTACAAAGCTTAGCACGATGACGGCACTACTGCTCCACGGAGGGTTAGCACGATCACGGCACTACCGCTTCAACAAAAGACAATACGCCGATAACATGGCAACAACCACTCCAACAATATCATCCAGTCTGGAAAAGCAACCGCCTCAAGTACGTGTCTCTTTCCTTCTTTTTTGAATTTTTGCTCACTTAGGCACCTAAGTTCTAAGTTCCCCAAAATTGGAGGCAACTGTAGACACCGGGTCCCGAGTCGGTCCAAGATCAGAATTACCTGATGATAAAAATGATACTTGCCAGTAAAGGTGTCAAAAATGTTGCTCCCTTTGTCGAAAATTCCCTTTGTTCCTCCAAAAATTTCAGTGCGAAAAATAGTTTCTTTTGCTCTCTTTTATTCCTTTTTACTATTGTATTTATTTTCTTTTAGTTATTTTATTTTATTTTATTTATATTTTATTTATTTTTTTCATTTCGCGTACCACGCGTACAGGTCGTACCTGTCGCGGAGACTATGCGTACGCGCCCCATGGGGCCGCGTCTCGCACTAGAGCGCATGCCCTACAGGGCGCGTCTCGCTCGAGACCGTGCGCCCCACTGGGGTGGGTGTCGCTGAGGGCGCGCCTCGCCTGCCTCCACGCGGGCAGTTTTGCCCCGTGCCTTGCTGCCCTGTGCTGTCGCTTTCGCCTGCCATTTTTTCCAGTCTGTTTTTTTAGTTTCATGTTTTAATGATAATTTTGGGTAACGAAAATTAAAAGAGTTTTTGTCATTTCCCATTTCGGGACAAGACAGAAATTAGAAGGGTTTCATCCTTCATTTCCAAGGAGGGAGCTACCATTTTATTCAAAAAGAAAAAAGACTTAGTTTTCTCTCAACCAAGGACAACAGCCAAGATTTTCTAAGCAAAAATCACAAGAACTCTCCTAGTTTAAAATTTTTTTTCTTTTTTTTTAAGAACATTTTTAGTTTCCCGGATGATCTTGAGCTTGGAAAATCAATTTTCTTTGCTCAAGCTTCAACCAAAAATATTTTCATCAAAATATTTCTTTGATTTAACTTGTTCCAAAACACAAATTTTTATATTTTCTTCAAGTATTTTATCACCATAAAATCGACAAGGAGGACGGATCAAGTCATCCTATTTTCTCATTTATTTTTGTATATTATTTATTGTTGTTAATATTGTTATTTTTTTTGTTATTATTGCCATGTTTCATTGTTACTTTTCTAGTTTTTCATATTTTTGCTACTGTTGGCTTTTCCACTTTCTATTGTCATTTTTCTTACTAACCTTTCATCACTGTTATTGTTGTTGTTGTTGTTATTGTTGTTGTTGTTGTTGTTGTTATTATTATTATTATTATTATTATTATTATTATTATTATTATTATTATTATTATTATTATCATGTCATTATTTATTATTATTATTATTATTATTTTGTGGTATTATTTTATGTTGTTAATAACATTAGTATTGTATTCTATGTATATTTTATATTATCACTGTTTTTCATTATCATTTTGTCATTGTTATTATTATTATCATTATTATTATTTGCTTTAGTATTTATAATCATTATTATTGTTATTATCATTTATGTTTATCTGTTTTATGTTCATTATTATTATTATTATTATTATTATTATTATTATTATTATTTATCATTGTCCTTATTATTAATATTATTTATTACTATTAATATATTTGCTGCATTATCATTATTGTTGTATTATTATTATTATCATCGTTATTATTATTATCGTCATGTATTGTTGTGTCCAATATTTATCTTGTCCTTACTTGATTAATTTTGCTTAAAACTATTACTAATATCCTTAATATTATTTTTCTGTCTGAGATTTAAATTTGAGCCGCACTATGTGAGCGTCCCCGTGGCTCCCCGGATGGGTCACGACACGTAGACGAACACTTCGGTTCGGTGAGATCTTTTCGACCCCTTTTTATGTGTTTTGTGTTTATTTACAAATAATTATTTTATTTATGCACACGTGGGATAAAAAATCACAAAAATATTTCTATAATTAAATTGAAATTTTTACTAATAAAATCGGGACCAATGTCTCTTATTTTAGCCAAGAAATAAAAGATATCACAATAAAATGAAGAGTCAGTTTTCTCCAAAAATGGGATCACTTATCCCGGTTTTCCAACTAAACAATCAAGTGACTCTTCGAACCCTCTTTAAATAAACACGAAGGGACCAATCTTCCTAAACCTTCAAACGAACGCGAAGGAACCAATGTTCCAACCCAAAATGAATATCCCGATTTATGTATGTTTTCCTTGTATTTGATTTTTTTTTATCGTTTTTAAAGTTTAAGTTCATTTCTCTTTAGGCCCTTGTAATTAATTTTGGGGCAATATTATTTAATTTTGGGATTGTGTTCCGTCCCAACCTATATCCTTAGCCTTCTTTCATTAGGGGTTATATTATGCCCATGTCTCTCGTGTAATTGTGTTCTTGTGTGTTTACCGCTTTCCTTAGTTATTTCATTTACCGCTTTTTTATCGCTTTTCTTTATTTTCTTTACGTGCTTTTAATGCGTTTTTAATTTAAATGCGTTGATCGTGTGAGATGAGAGGTATAATTTTAGGGAGTTAAAAACTCATTTATAATTAACCAAAGCATGAATAAGAGGGGAGTTCCGAACACCAATCTCTGGTCTTGACCAATAAGAGGTTAGAGACCTTTCCTAATTCCTCAGGGATTGGCTGGCAACTCCATGATACCTGAAAGGTGCCCAAAGGTGCCATAGGGCTAGATGTTCCTTTCCAATGTTCTATTGAGAAGGAAGCGTCCAAAATGTCTCATGGCGCCCATGATAAAAAAGATGCGAACTAGTCCCTCAAACCCTAAAAGCGGGTTCAAATGAGGGCCCTTGCTGGGTTCGGCGCGCGTCACACCTTACTAACCCCCATCTGGTCTGCAAGGAAGGTATCTGATTGCTTACCACCATTGGGTCGGCATGGTATCTGACTATAGCTATTGAACTGTAAACGTATTCTGTTACAGCTCAATTGGTAGAAGACTCTCTTCTGATAATGAGCTCAACTTTTGTGTCATGAGCTGTAGGTATATTCTTCCTGCAATTTCAAAAGATCTTGTTAACTCGTTGTGTAAATTGAATTCTTTTAAGGTATGAACTTTATGTCCTTTATTTTCATTCGCTGTCGTTTATCTTTTATCTTTTCTGTTCTTTACTTGTCTTCCTTTTGTTTTGTTATTTTAATGCATCAAATATATGTTTTGTTTGAAGCAGAAATGAAATATTAACAAGAATACACATATCATTAAAATAAAATTTAACTTTAACAGATTAAAAGTTTCACTAATAAGAATGTAAATTTTGTACATTAACAAACAAATATACAAAACTCCCTGAATACAAGCTAGAGAGGTGAATAATATGTGGGCTCCTCTGGATCCTCCTCACTATTTGGTACAGGGATAGGCTGAGTGCCGGATGAAGATGGTCCTGCTTCGGAGGTGGATGGCCTAGCTCTAGAGGTAGGAGGCTGACTGCTGGGTGCTGATGGACTGGCCCTGATGGCTAGCTGCGCAGGAATGATGACCGATAGTGGTACTGGATGCTTTGCTCGAGGAGCCTGTGGAAACTGGACTCGAGCATATCCATCCAAGAAGGGTTGAGCGCAAGTCCTGAAAAACCCCAAGGTCTTGCTAATTACCCTACCCAAAACCATAAAGGCCTATACTAGGTTTGAGGTCTGGCGTGCAGATATATCCCTGATGCCCGTAAGCATGGTCTCTGTCTGCTCCCTCAACTCTCTAATGGACGAAGATATCATCGGTAAAGAGGCTTCTAGTGCCTCTACCTAAAATCAAAGAGCAGTGACCGACTCATCGACTATCTGGACGGCCTCATCGACCCTCTAAGCTGCGGCCACCTGTGAGGCACTCAAACCCCAGCTCAGCTCCTCATCACTCTTTCCTGCTGATTAAAGGGCTCAAGCAATATCTTGTCCCTCTCCTTCTGCCATCTCTCCATTATGGCGAGGGCCGTCGTAATCGCAGTGATAATCTCCTGATGTGCCGGCTGAGGAGGTAACGGTGGACTAGGTCATAATGGCTCTGTCTGAGACTCTAATGGTAGATGATCTATGGATGTAGATGCCCCCGGATGCCCCGGTCGACTGTATGGATGATGTCTCCCAGTCCCTCAAGTCTCACGATGTTGGACCTATGGTGGTGGTGGTGTAAGGCTTTGAGCTCTTTGTGATAGCGGGGTTCTCAACAGCTCGTCCATGTCTATCTCTAAGTCCATGTCAAATGAGGTGTGAGGCTGCTCCTTATTTGGCCGTGACTGCTGTAGAGGTTGCTCCTCCTCTGCCTGACGCTACTGTGGCAACCGATCCTTCTCCTGGGCCCCCCGGGACATCCTCATCTGACTAGAGTGGAAGGAGATGGAACAAGTGCCGAGCCTCTAGAACCGTGAGCAACCTGTACTAGTTTGGACGATCTCGAAACTGGGCTGCTATCCCTAGCTTTTGGGTAGCAGCCAAATGAACAAAAATGTCCTCATCCAGCGGAGGACCAAAACTCACTAAGGGAACCTCTAGGTGTATTAGCTATCTAGTAATGATGCCTCCAGCATATATAGAAGGGGTTGTTCCCTGCGCCAGTCTCACCAGATTAGCTAGTATCTCATGGCTAATGTTAAGGCACCGGCCTATCACCATAGCCCACAGACTCCATATATCTGCACCATTTATCGACCACGGGTTGCCTGCTCATCGTAAATATGAGCTGGAGAGGACTCTATGTACATACCTCAATGCCTGTGATGATAGCATAGTGTTCTTATCCGTGTCATGGTCATATGGTGCCCCTGTTTGTGTGATGGCCTCCTAGTGCCGCCTCCTGATGGCTCTCTGAGGAATTATCACATTTATCGCATGTGGAAGCCCCATGGCCTATGTAAATACCCTCCGGGTGATACAAAAGTGATGGCCTCTGAAGCGGAACTGAACCACCCCTCCTCTGAATATGGTCTCCGAAATCCCTGGTAGTGAAAGGTGGCTAGAAACTCTCTAGTGATCTCAGGATACATCTGAAAGGCAGTCGCAGGAACTCAGTCCACCCTACTACCTCTAGTAGCGCATCAACCTCCTCCAACATCCCCTTGCCCTACAAGAATAGCCGGAAGATATAAGGACTGGCGCAGAATTGAACTTGGGCTAGGGCCTGGAACCTATCTCTAAGATCCAGGCTCATCCACTCTGGAGCATCAGGTTCGGGCTGCCCCTGGGGAACATTGCATCTCAGAGGCATCCTGAAAAGAAAAGAGCTAGTTTCGTGTGTTAATCGCAAGTAAACTAAGCACAATTTCTAAATTTTTTAAAATTTCGGCAGCATTTTGACTAGAATGTGCCTACCTAAAAAATTCAGCAGCATCCCGGCAAGGATGTGCCTAACCAAAAAATTTGGGTAGCATCCCGGCAAGGATGTGACCAACTTCGTACATGAAAAACAAAATAAAAAGGGAAAGGCCTCAGGCCTCAAGCAACAATTTCACAAGTATAAAAAGTTCTATAAAGTAATTGGCGACTAGTTGAGCAGTTATCTCTTACTCCTAACTAGTGAAAGGGCATACTTTATCATACTTTATCTTATTTATTACTTACTTCCTAATTGTTAGTATTACAAGGTTCAGTTTTTAGCAGAAAACAAACGAGCAGAATTTCCCCTACATTTCGGAGCATGCATCTCTAACATGCATTCAGAACACAAATTAAATAAAAAGAAGCACCAAGAAGAAGAAAAATGCAATAAAACTAACCTGGTGGTTGACAAAATACATTGAAAAAACTGCGAAAAAATTAGTCCTGGACGTGGGCAGTAGTGAGAGGATTGTTTTGGCGCAAATGGCGTATAAAACGGGTGAGAAATGAGGGAGAAATTGAAGAAAAACCGAGAGGTCACGTTAGTTTGTGAGGGAGAAGGAGGAAGAAGAAAAGGAGGCAGGGAAAAAGTCAAAACCGCATGGTTTATATAGACCTCGCGTGACCAACAGGCTGCCTGTCCAAGGACCGAGTGACGGGCTCCCCGTCGGTCATTCGAGATTCCCTTTATTCCCTCTTTTTTTTCCTTTTTCTTTTTCTCTTTCTTCTCAAACTTTTTCAAAATTTTAAAGTACCACCTGAATATTTGGCCCTCTGAATTTAGTGCATGACTGCATCCATCAAATTTGTTTTCCTGCAAAATTAAAATGGTGTAAATACATGAGAAATATCTATACACGTGCAATGCATGAAATATGCAGGAGAAAATTCCTAGGCAGTCAACAGGTTGACCAATGGGTAGGCTATGCCTTGGCCCACTAACGGCCGTCTGTCATGGCTTTCTTATAAATACTTGTCTCTTTTCCTTGAATTTCATGCCTTCTTCTTGGATTTCAACCAGAGCCTTCTATTTCCAAGTTTTTTCCTCTTTTTTCCTTTTCTTTTCCATTTATATTTAATTTCTGCACCGAAATTCTAGAAATGTCATCATCAATCCTTATTAAAATGCATCGACTCCTAGATGACCCCCAAACCTAAGAGTTTGTTGCGATTGTCGGAGCGAGGTTTCCACCCAGCACACTACCTTACATCTCGAGCTGCGGTTTGGTTCGTACGTGGGACACGGCATTGGCCTTAGGCATCTCTTCCTTAGCCGCTACTAGACTGGCCCCTCTGGGTCCCATTTTTGCCCCAGAACCATTGATCGAGGCATTAAAGGGCTTCTACAATATGTTCACCTATCAGGCCAGCGTCGCCGTACTCTTTTGCCTATCTGGGTATCTGATTGTGACTTCTGAGGAGTTGATCAGCGACTTTCGGCTGTTTGAGATAGTGGATGGCATCCATCGTGGGCTGACCCCATTTCCCCTGATTCTTGTTGAGACCAAAAGTGTGAGGTATGCACTGCTCCAAAACTCTTACGGAGTACCTACACGCAGTGAAATAAAACTACGTGTTGAGCATTAAATATGCCCAGTGGTGATTGCAATTCTATAAATTTCCACTTAATTTAATTGTTCATGCATGAATGACATTCAATAAATAATATAATTTAAATATTCATAATTAAACATAATTGATTTAATTTCAAATTATTCAAACAATAGTTTATTTAATTATCTTTAAAACACACAATTAGGCAATTACACAATTAACACATAAATAATCTTATTACCATTTTACCCTTAACTTATGGTAATAATTCATTTATACCCTTAAACTTTTTTCAAAATGACAAAAATGCCATTAGTTTAATTATAATTCACCAAAATTACATTTATGCCATTAATTCCTTTTAATTTCACTATATTACAATTTTCCTACTAATTCATTTTAAATTCAATAATATTACAATTATGCCACTATTTTAATTAATTTCACTAATATTACAATCTTATCATTAATTTGCATGCTAAATTACAATTTTACCCTCCAGTTATTATTTTTATGCCAAATTTTATTTTTACCCATATAAAGTGGCCAATTTCATATTTAGCCATTTATTTACATTTTTATCCTTATTAATTATTTTTAACACACATATGCACAAAATTATAATTTTGCCCTCAAACTTTTTATATAATAATATTTATGTGCTTTTTCCACATAAATACTATTTTCATCACATTTTAACCATTTTAATCTTATTTTTACAATTATGCCCATGTAACACACTGGCAGACTCTGAATACAGGATAAACGAGATGCGAACTCTAAAAGTTCACAGAAATACCAGCGGAGTCCTGTGGGACCACCACTGTCTTAAATACAGTACCGTACATTGAAATATTGAGATACAATGAAATAGGACCATCATTGGCCTATTTAAAAAGTGAGACGCCATGCTCACACCCGCGGTCTTATGTCCCTATGGCATGCCAACATATCTTGAACTAGACTTGACTACTAGATCACTACATAGGGCAATATTATTTTATTTTTCACATTATTAATATAATATACTTATTTTTCATAGTATATCATTATAATATTTTATTCTTTTTCATACCATTTCATCATTTCACATGTGATTATCATCATTAATCATCACATGTCATGTATACGTATCATTTCATCATGGTACACATGCATACATACATACATGCATACGGCCCACATACTAATTTATTCACATTTATTATTTTTATTAATTTTATCATTTATTTAGGCCAATTTTATGATGTATAACATCACCATACCATCAATTTCCATGAATACACATAAAATTCATGACTTTGCACATGATATACATTCGACCATACATACATCACATACCTCATGATGTGTTCACATGCTCTAACACATACCATACATTAATTCACATGCCAAATAACATAGATCCACCATAAATATACATAAAACATCATGAAAACATAAGAAAATCACATAAATCACATTCGACCAAAGTAGTAACTTTTCACACAAAATTTATTTCTTCAATTTAATCATCCATACCATTATTTTAACCATCTCTAAGCATGAATCTCATGTTAATTTCAATTAAACATGCATAAATCACATACTTTATTCACAAATATAATCTAAATTCATGCTTTTACCATGGAATTAAATGGAATTTGCAATCACAAACCTTAGATCCTTGAAATATACTCCTCAATTATCCTTTTCCTTGCCCTTAGCTTGCTTAGAGGTTCCTTAAAATTCTGAGACCACTAATGGATTCTAGAGGGGCTGTATTATGTTAGAGAGGTTTGATCTTGAGGTGAGATGAAGAAAAAATGAAAGAAAAATGGTGAGAAAGAGAGCAAAAACCATTCGGCCAAGAGAGGAAGAGGAGGGAGCTGAAAAAAATGGAATCCAAGGGGATTTCCAGATTTTTGAAGGCTTTTATATGGGTCTAATTGGACCCAACTAGGTCTAACCAAAGTGGTTGAACTGATTTGGTCCGATTTTCATTTTTGGGTCATTTTCCACTGTTTTGGTGAAATTTAATGTTCCCGAATTCATTTTCACTCCCAAACAATTCCATAATTCTTATAATATAAAAATTAGTCTTCCTGCAAAATTTTAGTTCAATCGGAGTCCGTTTGTGGTCCGGTTCACTTAAACTGGTCTAATTCGGTTCAATCCGGTACCGCCGTAAAATACAATTCTAATGCTGTCAAAAATTTCTAAAAATTATTCTAAGCCTTTTATCCTATTACAGTAGACCATTTTATTCACTCTAACTATTTATAAAAATTTGTTCAAAGTTCAGTCAAGCTTTCGTTCAATTGAACCGAACCAGAGAAACTTCAGACTGAATTTTGGAAGCCTATTTGATCTCGTTTTTACACCAGATTACAGCATTATACTACATTTTTCATCTTCTTTCTAATGGTGATAAAAATATTTTCAGGTACTATTCATCCCGGAGTCAGTTACTATTAACGGACCCATAGTTACTATTCAAAGACCAGTCAAAGATGTTGTCACTATTCAATGGGACCCAATCAATGATGACGTTCCTAACCAAATGATGATGCCATACTTTAGGGGACACAATTACTATTCATCATCATGTCATCGCTGATGTCATTATGGTTCCACATTTACTATTCAGTGGGTCCCACTTGGGCCCATTTTTACTTTTCAGTGGGTCCCACTTGTGCCCACCACCTGGGTCCACTTTTACTTTTCAGTGGGTTCTATTTGAGCCCACTTTTTACTTTTCAGTGGGTCCCAGCTGGGCCCACTTTTGATCGAAATAAATACTTTTGTTTACTGTTTCAGCTATTTCAGACTCGTTTGACCTCCGATTGACATGAAATTTGCGCCTACGGACTCGTATTAACGAGCTCTATCCAGTGGTCCAATAAAATATTTTTTAATTTCGAGAAGTACTATTCACCCCGAAAATACTATTCACTCTAAAAAAATATTATTTACGACTAACCCGGTATTGGGGCTATTACACAGACCATATCACCTCTACTTCCCGGGGATTAACACTTTCGGTTGTTTCCTCTCTTGAGTGGTGACTAGGTACTATACACATCCTAGCTACCCAGTTACCTAGAAAAGACTAAACCTAGGCTTTGATACCACAACTTGCAACGCCCATTCCCGACCACTAGATTAGCTCCGCTAATGCATTCAGAAACGGTCGCTACAAAGACACACATGCATGCTTTACTATCACAATTTCATGCCAACACTCTGAACAATAAAATTTCATCATCAAATATACATTCTCATGCATCATATGTCATAGGTTCTCATGCTTTCCAACATACACACATACTTACATATATACACAAGCACTCATTAAGATTACAATACTTAGTTATAACAGCTTTACATATTTTCAAATGTTCAAAATGTCTTACATAACTTGTACAAACACATTGATACCCCCAAAACCTACACTAAAGTAGTAGTCCTAGTGTTGACCGTTGTTAACACGGATTTGACCTTCCAAAATCACCTTGCGATTGAACCTACACGGATTAGAAAAGAAACCAGTGCTAAGTGATAACGCTTAGTGGGGAACACATATATAGTATATACATAAACACAACATTAATATTATATATGCATCATGTTAAGGTTCATGCCTAAGTCAACAAGTCTAGAGCATTTATGTATCATTATATTCATAGCATTGTTACTAATTCACATTTTCATAGAGCATGCATTTGCTTGGTGTATAAATAATACTTAATCACATGACTAAATAGCTTACATAAGTTTTGCATAAATTCATCAAGTATAAAGCATTCACACATATCATCTTAACAGTTAGGATTATCTTTATCTTTTATATTTAGGTTTGCCTGCAATTCAAAGATGCAGATAACGGGTATCGCATTGGTACCCCTGAGGTACTATAATTTCATTATAATTTCAATGTATCCGTGGATACACATATACGCATTTGTACCCTAAGGTACAATGACTCAACAAGATCAATATTCCACATTAAAGAATCCAGCAAGGATTTATTTCGTATTGTGACTCTAGAGGAATCGGACGCGTTGGGCTGCAGCAGTTGACCCTATAGGCATGCCTATCTATCCACTACTTGACTCGCAGGCTAAAGTTGATTAATTTCATTATTGATTTCATAATTGTTAATTCCAATAGCACATACATAAACCAACACCAAGTTCTCCTCTTTGCATACTTACAAAGCATCAACAAATCCACATTACTCTTTTACACATCACATAACACTTTGATAACTTGCAATCAAATCATTAACTAACAAGTAATTGAATTCATTAATCATCTTACAAATATGTATATTTGCTTCATATAACCTTGGAATCACACTCATATAAAATGCCAACAAGTTTGGCTAAAAGCCACACAATTAATAATCCAAAATAAATTAGGGTTCCTTGCCAAAATATGGTACCTCACGGTCACAATCAGCTTGGTTGTCACCGTGACATACTGAGGTCTTCAAAATAGAATGCAAGCTAAAGTACCTCACGGTCACAACCAATTTAGTTACCACCGTGACATACCATGCATTACCAAAACAAAATGTAAAATGAGGTATCTCACGGTCACAACCATTTTGGTTGTCACCGTGAGATACATCACACTTCCGGCAGAATGCCATCTATGGCACCTCACGGTCACAACCATTTTGGTTGTCACCGTGACATGCCATGCTTCACCAGGCAGAATGGAGCTCCTGCATGCCTCACGGTGGCAATCTCTTTGGTTGTCACTGTGACCTATGCAAAAACACCATAACACAGCTGTGTTTTACCAAAACACAGCTGTGCTCCCTGTCTCAATTCTCATATCACTTTCAAGACCTCAAAACCAATTCCCTTTTTGGTCATTCAAGCCAGCTCATTCTTCAACAGTATAACAACTAACACATACCTGATTTCTACTAAGCCAATCTCATCCAATATGCATAAAATTTAACACATACATAAGCTCAATACTCAACATTCCATTCAAATATCATAAACACAATAGTAGCCTCTAGCCTATTCCACAGGATACAAACTTCTGGTCTTTAAACCTAATCAACTCATTCTTTTATGTCATTAAAATTCCAATTACCAATTTAGTTCATGTTTAATCAAATTACACAAACAAATACAATCATGCCATTACACATATAGGGTTAGTTCCCAAACCTCGTCGCCTATTCTCCTAATGTTCACTGAGCACTAGCTTCTCCGATTTTTGCCTTTTCCCTGTCTTTCTTTACTCCTTCCTCTACAAACACCATTCCAATTTCCAGAGTTGGAAACAATTCATCAATCCTCAATCCACATCATACAAAAACCAGAAAGAGTAGAAGATGAATTACAAATAACCACTTACCTTTCAATCTTATCAACTTAGTTCTTATTCCACTTAGCAATATTCATAGAATCAATATGAGAACTCTAAGGAACCATATGGAAATGAGAAGAGGAGAAAATGCAGAGTTGAGGCTGAAAATGAAGGTTCATGCAATTGTGGCCCTTTCTCTCTCCTCAATTCCATGTATATGCATGTACTAGTGTAGGTGGCAGCACTATCAAATGTCACCCGAATTCCACCTCCCATGCTGTCCCCTATTAGCCTAATTAATCTCCACTTAGTATTAACTTAGTATTAAGTAAATCCTCAATTAACTTAATGATGCCAAATTACAGCTTGGCCACATAACTTTCTTTGGTTATTCAATTAAGTCCCTTTTTCATTACAATCAAGTCCACATTACACCCTTAGCTGCTACAATTAAGCCAATTACAACTAGGGAACATTTCCGGCCATTACAAAATTCGTGGACAAAGAAATCCCAAGATAATTCCACTGGCCGCTGCGCATTTCGTAGTACTAACTTCCACCAGTCATAAGCTGCACCCTGCAGCAATGACATAGCACAAGCTACTCTCTGATTCTGTGGGCAATTAATCTCTTGCAAAATCCTTTCTATTCTCTCGAGCCAAAGCTCCGCTATATCTGATTGGTCCAATAAGGTTCCATTAAACTCTTCAGCTCCCCTCTTTCTAATTAAGTCTGTTGGTGCCTTAGGAGCTGTCAATCGATCTAAAATCTAAACTAACCCTTGCATCAGTATCGAGTTATCTTGAACAGGTCTAGCTCTTTCATCTCTACCTTGTTCTTGCACAAGCGGATCCCCACGAACCACATTCACACTACCAGTCGTCTCTCTTGCGTTCTCGCTCGGATCCGACTCCATCTATACTCTACAAAATAAATAGCATCTACATTAGGCCACAACTCTAAACAAACTCTGACATTTAATCTATACTCTACATCTTATAGACCAGAACCTCTATCCTATGCTCTGATACCACTAGATGTAACACCCCGATACCCCCGAGAAAGAATATCGGGGTGCCACGCACAAACACACACTAATGCATACATATACAAACACAACTTAATGGCGAAAGCAATAGCAATAATAATTAAAATAACTTGGGCCAAAACAAAATACTTTTATAATATATATAAAAACTGTACATATTACAAAATTTTTATACTTAATACATAATCATCTTCGGTACATGTACAAAACAGTTAATATTTACATTTCGATACTATACTTCTCTATATACATAATGATGTTACTCAAAACATCAGAAAACACTATCTTATATAAAAAGATCTTCACTCAAGCTCCTAGTGGCCATGACTTGCAGATGCAAACTCTCTAATTCTAACCTGTAAACCTAAAAACACCCATGCTAAGCAATAACACTTAGTGGGGATAAACAGAAGTAATAGACTTCGAACAAAGTCACATATATATCACATGCATATCTATAGTCATGTGATATATAAATAATCATATATACAACCTTGTAAGCAATAACATCATGCTTCAACCCATTCATGTATAAAAATCCAAGTATGGCAAACAATATCGGTAACATGTCATACTATATTCATATACGTATACAAGTCTCTACTTCATCTCTTGCACACAACGAAATATACATTAGCCTGAACTCTCAATAATGGTGGATACGGGTACTGTGGATACTGTATAAACTCTAGAGAACTAACTCAATAGCGTTCTAGGTATTCATCAAGTAGACACAACTAAGGTCACCGTAGCAACCACCTCTAATCCTTTATAAGCATGCTTTCTATCTACTACTATGATACTTCAGGCTTAACTCACTTACTAAAGACATTCTTCACTAGACAGTGCCAAAACAAGTACCCAAACACTAGCTTATCATTAATTAATTACTAATATAAACGCTAGAATAAAATATCATCAAGGCATGAGCAAAACCATGTACTATGTAATAATGTGAAACCTTGCAAAGTGGACAAAAAGAATCAATTCAAAAAATAGGGTAGGCAGGAAGTGCCTCTGCCGCGATCGCAACGTGCGTCGCACTCGCGACAGAGCACAGGGTACCCCATCGCCCGCTCCCGCGAAGGTACGCTAGCAACGAAGCACAGCTCGACCGATGCTCGCAATACCGAGCTCTGTCATGCTCGCGATAAGCGTCGCGCTCGCGACAGAGACCGGGCACTTCCTCTTCGCATTCACGCTCGGAGGCATGCTTGCGACAGGGGCTCGGCTCACCGAAGCTCAGCCTATCGAGCACTCTATTGTGCTCGCGACAGAGAGCTCCTCAGCAACACAAAGGCCATTTTGCACTCTATTACGCTCGCGACAGGCGTCGCTCAACATGCGAATTAAACCACGAAACATTCAAATTACAATTTACCCTAACTCAGAAGTTCATATAAAAACCATTCTCATTTAAACACTGCAAGCAATCAAAATGAGCATATAAATAATTATACAACTAATAGAGCTATTGAACTAATCAAAGTTCACTAGACATTACTACTCATACATTTCTCTATTTGAGCATAAATTACTCAATCACAAACATATGGCAAATAATTGAAATTGCACTCGATCCCAACCTCTAGGTAGCTCAATCACTACTCTTTACTCGATTCCGATCTTCTCCTTACCTTTGCCCTATCTCTTACCAACATCTTCAACAAAATCAATCAAAACAATCCATGAGTCAATCCTGTTCTCACTTTAAATCAAAAATATAAATCAAAGTAGAAGAAGAAGACCGATACTAACAAAATTACACTACTTACCTTCTTAAGAACCAATTCTACCCTTATCTCATCAAACCAATCCAAGTGATCCACTTAAGGGGCAAATGAAAAAGAGAAGAAAAGGGAAGAAACACGGCAGAACCAAGAGCAAGAAAGAAAAGGAAGAACAAAGGGCCAAAAGCAGAAATTGAAAGGAGAGTAAGAAAGAGAGTGGTTGGTCAAACCCAAGGAAAGCCAATCCCTCACATTAATGCCACCAACTAGCCTTAAATGCCAAACCACTTCCTTTAATGCCAATTACTTCATTTATTTGCTCAAAACAAAACTCATTCAATCCAAGTGTCACACTCCCTTGTTGCCATGTGTCAAACCCCTATGCTGCTACATGTAAAAATCCCAACTCAAAGTCTCTTAAAACTCACTTAAGCTGACCTTCTACTGGAGGGTTCTGTCGTGCTCGCGATAGAACTCTAACATACAACAAACACTCTACTTCTTAAGCCACACTTGCACCATCAAAACCTTATACCTCTAACAACTTGCAAACTGAAAATAATTCTAATAAGATTTGCTCTTAAACTTATCAAATTCCGACAAAATTTAGCTGAAACTTCTAGGGTCCAAATCGGGCCGTTACAAAAAACTCCTAAATCATAAACCCAAAAACTTACCCTAAACCTTGCACACTTGATTTATCCAACTTTCAGTGCCCAATTTGAACTCTAATTGCTTCAATATGATAGTAGAGACTATTATCTATGAGGTGAAAATTTGGGGAAAGATTGATGGAGAAATGAAGAAAATCGAGGAGAGAAGTGAGGAAGACCATTTGGCCTTGAGAGGAAAGAAGAGAGGCAGTGGCTACTGGATTTCTCTAGATAAATCAAGCCAATTCCCTCTTTATATAGTCCTTAAATGAACGGAACCGGTCCAACCAAGGTGGTCCAACCGATATAAACAAACATTTTAGTTTTTCGGTTCATTTGCACTTTTTCAAAGAATCTATATGTTCCCCTCATTATTTTAACTTATAACCAATTCCATTTTCTTAAAACATCAAAAATAGGTTCTCTACAAATTTTTAGCTCAATTGGAGTCCATTTGGGCACTGGTTCACTTAAACCGGTCCGATTCGATTAATTTTTCTTCTACCATAAAATACAACCCTAAAGCTGTCAAAATTCACAGATAACACTCCCACTGTCTTATTTTACACACTTAACATCTATTAGGCCATTTTAACCATTAATAACCCCTTAGTCAAACCCCGGTTCAAATTGAACCGAACTAGAGGCCAACTTCAAAATGATTTTCGGAGGTCAATTTAACTTCGTTTTCAGCTAATATTCACCAATAGACTCCTAACAACCCACACATCATTTTCGCGAAATTAAAATTTTTCGGGAATCGGACAGCCGGGTTTGTTATATAGCCACTCCGGTGTTACCCGTCTCGGAATCACTATACTTTTAACACACTTATCGCTAAACTTTGACACTGGCAAACTCACTGCCTACACTTTTAGAAATTATGGAATAACACTTCTAGACTGGTGTTTGGGCCATTACATGCAAGAGATGGGTACTCAGCCCCGCGGTTGACAATAGAACCCATCGACTTAGGTACCTGGCTGGCGAGAGCAGTAGAAGAGTGTAGTATATTAGATTACATACATTCAATAATGAATTATGTTTTTCTTTTTATAAAAGAAGTAGAAAATAATGAACATGCAAGTTGAATTGTTTCTATTTCGTATATATTTGAAAAGATTGTGTACATTTCAGTATAATATCTCCATACATGATCATGGTCTAATAGAGACAAAAAATGAAAAACTACATCTAATCTCAGAGTAAATCTTGTAAGCATCAACCTCCTGACTCCAATCAGCCCTCTTGGGTTTTCTTGATAGGACATTTTCACTCGAGCCTCTAATTTTTGCCCAGGGTGCCTTTTTTTGATTTTCACCCTAACGAGGCACCCATTTTTAGCAAGGCCGCCATTTTTGGCTTTCGACCCGTGGGGCTTTTATTTTCTTCTTCTGATTTTTATGTCTTTGGCTATGGAACCTCTTGAGTATGTCGATGTTGACCAGTTCCTTGAACTTGTTACCATAGCTGTCCGTCAGGATCGCTGCTCCCTTGGATAACAACTTCTTGAGAATAAAAGGACCTTCCCATGTCAGTCTTAATTTATCTCATATGTCTGGAACACCTGGTCTCATTTGCTTGAAGACCGAATCTCCCTCTTTCAGCGGGTGCTTTCTGACCTTCTTTTCGAATGACTGAGCAAGCCTTTTCTGGTAGATCTGATTGTGATAATAGGCTCGCAATCTATTCTCTCTAGCATGTTCAACTGCAGCAATCGTTGTTTGGCCCAATCAGCTTCTAGAATCTCTGCTTTCATGGCTACCCTCAAAGACTTGAGTTCCACCTCCACTGGTAAGACTGCTTTCGCCCTATATACCAAAGAATAAGGCATGTTCAGATGGTGGTTCTATAGCCCTAGAGAGCAAAAGGAAACTTCTCCGCCCAATCCTTGTAGCTCTGAACCATTTTAGCCAAGATCTTCTTGACATTCTTGTTAGCAGCTTCTACCGTCCCCTTAGCTTGCGAGCGATATGGAGAACATTTGTGATGCTCAATGCCATATTTTTGAAGTTGTTTCTTAGTTTCAGCCATGAACTGCATTCCATTACCTGACACAATGTGATGTGGGAGACCATATCGATATATCAAATTCCTTTCAATGAACTTGGCCCTATCCCGGGCATCAACCTTCTTGAAGGACTTAGCTTCTACCCACTTAGTGAAGTAGTCAATAGCGATTGTATTGAACCTATGTCCATTGGAGGTCATAGGGTGTACGTCTCCTATGATGTATATCCCCCAAGCTGCGAACGGCCAAGGTGACGTCAAGCTATATAGTCCTAAAACTGGTAGATGCCTCAAATCTACATACTGTTGGCACGGTTGACACTGTTTCACGTAATGTGAGCAATCCGTGTCCATCGTAAGCCAGTAAAACCCTTGTCTCATAATCTTTTTTGCTAGCATTAACCTATTCATGTGGGCCCCACAAACTCTAGCATGGGTTTCTTCCATCACCTTCTCAGCTTCTTTCTCGCTCAGACATCGCAACTGAATACAATCGACTTATCGTTTGTATAACAATCTCTATCCTAGGTAGGCTTGATCCATGGGTTAACGGGGAACCCAATGGATGCGTATGGTGCACGATGGAAAACCGGCAGTATAACACCTCTTATCTAATGAACATACATATGGGTTTCGATCATTGTGTATTCAAGCAATTAGAATAAACTAGCATGGGCCTATCGAGGCATGAAAGCCTTTGATTAGGTGACCAACCAACTTATCTTGATTTGTCCAATACAAAGTGGTCCATACAACAAGCATGGTATTTTGTTTCACACCACATAGGGGAAGTATGTAGTTTCATTACATGAGCTTTGACTAGGGTGATGATACTTTAGGTTTACCTAAGCATGGTCCCTGTCGACAGGTCTAGCTCATCACGAGTATAACGATCGGTTGGGTCTCCATTTAGTATACCAAATGGTACTAGACTTGGGTTGGTGATTATCCTTAATACTTCCCTAGATTGAGTGAATGTAGGGTCATGCTTTGGGAACGCATTGTGACTGAGAGAGGGTGCAAACTAGCGTAGATCGAAGGCTCTAATGACATGCAATGCAATTTTGAAAAAGGATGAAATTTTAAATTAAAACTTCATTATATATTTTAGTCAAGGTATTTTTGAAGCGAAGTCTCAAATTAAGTTTCCCCAGTGGAGTCGCCACTGCGACGCACGCCGAACTCTGGGGGCCTCGAAAACCCGATTTTAGGGAGTTTGAGAGATGTTCGTAGAACTTGTAAGAAATTATAAGGGTATCTATTTTGGGCAACAAGAGGTGTTTTGGAGTCGCCTCCCAATAAAACATTGGGAAGGTTCGTCTAGCCTCACTGAGCCTAAGACAGGGCATATGTGTCTATTTTGTGCAAACAAAGATAGTTTGGAATTCCCATTCCAAAAGGATATTGGAAATGGTTCATCTAAACCCATGAAGCCTAAGACAATGCATATAAGTCTATTTTGGGTAATAGGAGATATTTTGGAATTTCCTTTCTAATAGAACATTGGAAAGATTCATCTAATCTCGTGAAACCTAAGGCAATGCACATAAGGGTCCATTTTGGGTAGCAGGAGATATTTTGGAATTCCCTTCCCAATAGAACATTGGAAAGATTTATCTAACCTCGTGAAACCTAAGACTAGAAAGAGTTCGGGACTACTCTTATTCATACCTTAGTTAAATTTATAATTGAGTTTTACACTTAAAATTTCATTCCTTTTCTCATACAATTCAATGCAAGAATTAAAACTTAGATCAATGACATAATGAAAGCATTAAATAAAGTAAGCTTAAAATAAAATAGAGGAAAGCGCAATAATGTACAACAAAACTAGGGACAGAATACAACCCCTACTGTAAATGAACAAAAAATGAACAAACATACACAAAACGGGAATATTCAACTTAGAGCAAGGACATTGGTCCTTGAATGCATATTTAAAGAAGATAATATTAAAGTGTGGCCTTTGTTTGGACGAAAAATCAGGACATGTGCCTTGTTTTATTTGAAGAAAATCCAATTCATTTGTAGAAATCTTTTACCATTTTTACATTAGCGATCTAAGAAATAAAATTTACAACAAATAAAGATTAAGGTTAATAAATTAGAGAGGATGGGCTATGAGAAGTGAACCGTATTAATGTCTTATATGACACTCTAATTAATTCCCCTTTTTCAGCATCTCATGTTCAATAAAATAAAGGAACTCACAAAAATACAAATGACATGTTGGCAGAATAATAAAATAATATTGAAAGGAAACGACGGGAAAAAAAAGGGACGAATAATCTGAGTCATGATAAAAAAGTGAAAATAAATTACTTTTAAAATGAGTAAAAACAACATTTAAAAGAAAGAAGAAAAGAAATAACAAAGAAAGGAGGAAAAGAGGCCTAGGGAAGGCCCAAACCGCGCGAGCGACGGCCGTCTCTGGGCTGAAGGAAATTTCCGCGATGGCTCGTCGCTCACTTGAGCGACGGTCATCAGTGGACCTTCAACCCGTCGGTCGTTCCAGACCCTAAAAAAAGGGAAAAAATCAACCAAACACCCGAAATTTCACAATTAAAACTCATTTTTATGCAATTAATCACCAATAAATCAATATAAAACAATAAAATAAATTAAAGGTCAATTCAGAATGTTCACCCTCGAAATATTATCTTCTAAAGGCAAAAGTTATGTGAATTTTTCTCTTTAACTCTACAAGGATCAGTTGACGATGTAAAATTTTGAGGAAATTTTCTACTGCAAAATTGTTCCTTTTCAGAATTGTTCGAAAGTTTTCCAAAAGCGCAAATCAAGAGAAGAAAATTAATTTTTCTTGCTTGATTTTGCTTTGTTTCGTGTAATAAAAATGAATGTTAAAAGGACAGATCGAACGAAACGAATTGATTTCGCTTTCTCAAGTTTATCCTTAATTTTTTTTGAAAAATGTTTAAAGAAAAAGGAAATTTTGATATAGAGAGGAAAAGCTTTTACTTATGACATTTTTTCTAACCCTTATCTCAGAATCTCAGCCTCCTATTTATAGGCTAAAACCAGGAATTCAAATCTTTTAAAATTCTAATTTGATTTTGGAAATCAAATCAAAATCAATCCAAAATCTTTTGAATTTGAAAAAATTTTATAAATTCAAAACAAAATCATTTGATTTTGAAAAATATTTTCGAAAATCAAATCAAAATCTTTTGATTTTGGAAAATAAAAAAAAATCATTTTGAAAATCGCTGAAAATCGCAACCAGATCATTGAGCGACGGGCGTCGGTCACGGGGGCAGCCCCGGTCTTTTGACGGCGGGTAATCATGCGAGTGACAGGCGCGAGCAATGGGCGCCGTTCGCACGAGGGGCGGGCCCATCATGCGCGAGCAATTGGCGTCGCCCTCATAAGAGACGGGTGCCACAGGTGTGAGTGACAAGCATCGCTCGGGTGAGGGACAGCCGCCCCTCAAGTGCGAGCAACGGGCACTGCTCGCGTTAGGACCGAACAGTCGGTCGAAAGCGAGCGACGGGCCATCCATTGACTGACAGCCGTCGGTCAATCCCCAAAAATAATTTTCTTGAATAAAAAGCTCCTCTCAACCCTTAAAAACATCTAGTCGCCAAAATATTCTAATCTTGCAAATTCCCAGGGGAAAAACCTACAACCTTTCTCATTTACTCGCAGGACGAGTACCAAAATTTTCATTGGCTAACTCTAATCTAGATTGCCTCAGGATCTGGTGTCTACACTAATGTCCAACCAATGGTCCATCCAATAAAGCCTAATTACACTTTTAAGCCCGTTAGGCAACTTTTCTATGGTTTTCTCATTTCTCAACTCCAAATCACTCCAAATTTGATTCTATAATTCATATCATATAAAAACTAGGTTGTACACTAAATTTTAGCCTAATTGGACTCTATTTTTAATCCGGTTCAATCAAATTGGTCCGGTTAGCAAATTTTTGTTGTTCTCAAAAAATTCCCTTTTCACTAACGAAAACTTCTACACATCATTTAAAGCCTATCTTGAAATTTTCATCAATTTTGGACATCATTTGCTATTTTTAAAGACTCGGTCAACCTGAGTACTATTCAAAGAGAAATCATATCTTTTTTCTTACTTTCTAAGGTCAATTCCTTATAAAAATGACTTCAAAATTCTTAACATATATCATCAGACTCCAATAATATTTCGGCTTTAATTAGAAATCATTTCTCGGTCCGATAATTATTTACCAGTCCGATAACCCAATTTTATAGTGGCACCAAAAATTAATTTTTCATTACTATAGGATTCTACTCATCACTACAAGTACGTCCATATTTTCAATTTATTTTTCTGAGATTCATAGCATCCTCTACGGTCCGATCATAATCTTAGTCAAACTATTTACTATTCATACCGAAACTGCTACTTTTTCTTATTTTCGATTTTTGGAGACCTGTTTGACCTCGATTTCACTCCAAATTTTAGCTTCGAACTCATTGTGACTTATATTCTCCAACGGTTAAATAAAATATATTTTATCTCTAGGTGTACTTTTCACCCCCTGAAGCACTATTCACTATTGAGAAATACTATTCCCGGCTTGCCAAGTATTGGGGACATTACAATTCTCCCCCACTAAAAGAAATTTCGTCCTCGAAATTTATCAAAGTCACACAGTTAAAGATACTATTCACCACAAATCAACATCAATTGCCATTGTCACAGTGTGCTATCAGCTTGTATCATTATACATTTCAAATCATTCCTAACGGTATCACTACATATCATAAATCTTTTTCTAAAGCAAGACTTTTAACATTTAAATTACAGATCGTTTACATTCTAGCTTAAACATGACCTAATGTCAGAAACCCTATTCCTATGTCCATGTCCAGTTTATCCAGTTTATCTTTATCAAGAACTTCTTCTTCTAGATCTTCTTTCTCTCTTAAACTAGAAACCACTCAAAAGTTAAACTACCTTTATGAATTAAACTTCTTGGATGATTCCCAGAAAATCCAAGAGTCCCATCTTCCATTTCTTAATCCTTATGATGCTTTTACTAAAACACCTAGATCTAATGTTCTTTCCAACATTAGAACTCTTGTTCGTCCATCTAAATCTCATGTTAAGGAATATGTTCAATCCTCTTCCTTTAGCCAACATCCGATCAAGGCTACTGGAAAGGAATAGTTCATATCTCTTGATATTCCTTCTAAATCCATTCCTCACTGGATCCATCAAGGTTTAAGCCATCTTCACTTTGGAACTGTTCGAATTGCAGTCACCTATCATGGATGCAAAGGTCTTCCTGTATTTGCCATGATTTCTCTTCTTGACACCCATTATTTGAATTATTCTCAAGCTATCATTGGTACTGTTCAAACCTCTTTGAATGCTGGCACAGTAATGTTCACCTTCTATCCTAACTTCAACATGAGGTTAGATGATTGACATATCCTTGACAATCTCAAAGCCCAGATTCAAATCACTAGAGCAGATCAGGTTAAGATCACAACAGATGTGGCTACCTTGCACTACCAGATGATCTATCGAGTTCAAAATCATGCTCTAGACATTTGTCTTCCTTGTTCCAATGATGCATTAATTATTAGTGCTGATTCAAATCAGATTCCCACATGTGTTCAAATCCCTAAGCAGCTCACAAGGGATGAACTACTCAATTATTTACCTAAATCTTGGCTTACCAGTTATGAAGTTCTTCACCAACAAAAAAGGCCAATACAGGCTACCACTCCTGTGTTTATCCCAAAACCAGATGGTATGATTGAGACCCAATTTGTTCCACCCAACGATACAAAAGATCCTTCTGAGTCTACCACAGCTACAGTTTTTTCTACCCAGTTTATGTTGCAACCTTGTTCTTCTTTACAACAAGAATCCATTCCCATTGAAGCTTTTGATAATAGTGGAAATCCCATTTATGCTTATAAACGGGATGGTCACTATTACTGGGACAATTGTGACTGTCAAGACTATTACCAAGACTCATTAGAAGTAGAGCTTGATGATGAAGATCTCTGTTGAAGACGATGGAAAGCCAAAATGAAGTTTTCCTCTGAAGCTCATTTTCAGGACCATCTAGGCAAAGATGATGATCTTACTGTTAGCACCCTTGGCCAAACATCTGGAAAATATGATTATGCTATTTCTTACACACCTCCTCCTTTTCACAAGCCGTACAAACCACCAGATCCACCTCTTCCTTCACTATGCACACCACAATCTAAACCATAGCCAAAGAAACCATGTTCTACCTCTCCTCTGGTTTGGAAACCCAAGACAGTAAAACATCTTTCTTCTCCTGCTGTGTATATGTACCAATCAACTGGTACTTACACGGATGAGTTTCCAACCCTCGTAGAAACCACAAACCCTACCACAAAAATCAAGACTACTCCTTTTGTTAAATCCCCTAGTATTTCTGTTGAAGGAATTCCCAGATCGGTTCAACCAGCTGAAGCCATACTTAACTGGCAATCTGCGAATGCTATCGCACAAAATAAGCTTCTTTATAGAATAGAAACTAAAGTTGACCATGTTTCTACCTGTGTTAACACTCTCAATTCTCATATTACTGGAGAGAATGCTGCTACTTATCAATTGTTGTCCAAGTTACAGAATCAAGTTGCTGATCTTGATAAGCAAATTATATCAGCAATTAATCAGAGAGTATATGATTCCGCCTTCAAAGAAAAGGCATAAAAATTACCCTCTTGAAAGCTGAAATTGCAACAATAAAAAGGGATTTAGCAAAACCCACAACCCCAGCACCTTCTACAATTTCCTTCCCATTTTATACTTCTAACCTTCTTCCTTTAACCCATCAACCTCTTATACAAATACCACCTTTTTTTGAACCATCTCAAACTGAGCTTGATAGTTCAGGTTATTCTCACGAAATGTTTATTAGAAAACAATTTCATAAACAGCCTAAACGATCTCCTGATCCACCCATTTCTACTTCTACTTCTACTCAAATTGTAACTACCCCTACTTCCACCTCTGAGCCATCTTCACCACCAATTGCTCCCAAACCGGATCCTAAACAAAAAGGGATTGTTATCTTTGAACCACTTTCATCTCATATGATTCAACCACCCAATAATCCACTCATCCACACTTTATAACAAAAGGCTCTGCAGACAATTCCTACTATCTCATCTGCCACTATTGAAAATTTTGACAATTCGTCTGATGATGAGTCTAGTTTCTCAAATGATGAAGAACTAGACCCAAAGCCTTTTTTAATTTTCATGGCTGATCCTCCTACAAATCCTCCTGAGGAAAGCACTATATATAAGGCTAAAGAACCTAATGATATGGCTGAAAGTGTTCCAATCCAGACCTTTAAATCATCAAATGGACCTTGGTTCCAATTTGAGGATATTCGTCGACACAAATGGAAAGACCGCTTAAAAGATTTCTTTGCTTGGATTGAACTCCAAACAAAACGTTCTGACATCACTACATTGGAGCCAATCTTGCATGAATTTACTTCCCGCTTTACTGGCAGATTACGGTATTGGTTTACTCATCTGGATAATTATTCAAAACTTCAGTTTATTAGATCTGAGTCCATTACTTATGTGTTACAAAAAATTCATTCTGAATTCCTTGGTAATACATCTGACTTTGAAGACACTGCTCGTGATGATTTTTTCAAAATGAAGTGATATTCTCTTCTTCGAAAGGATCTTGATAAGCATTATAAAAGAATGTCAAAAATCTTTTATATGCTTAATGGTGCCAATGATCCGAATAGTTAGCTGTCAGTACTATGTTTTATCTTCGAGAACAAGGATTCCAGATCAACTCCCTTTCCCTTGGTCAGATCTATCGAAAAGTCCTCATGGCTCTCGATTGCCTTTATACATCTCAGAAATTGATCAAGGATACTCTTAAAAAAAAGGAAAGGATCCTCAACTTAAAGCAGCTTGCAAAAGACCAAATCTGGAAATTAAATGTTTCCCTAAAAAAGAATATTCCTGTTACCCTCATAAAAAATCTCAATTTTCCAAGAGATTTCATCGGTCCCGTTTCCCTCAGAAACATAAGAAAATCCGATTCTTTCATCGAAAAAGATATAAGCCTAAAGGAGATCGATGTTTTCTTTGTCGCCAAAAAGGTCTTTTAGCTAAGGCATGTCCTAATCAGAGGAAGTCTCAAAGATTAATTCAACAAATCCAGTAAGTTTCTCCTATTAATCTCCAAGAAGATGATGTTGAATCACTTTTTTCTATTGCTGATGAGGCAGATGTTGTCACATCCCAAAAATGGCCTAGTAGAATTACATGTGTAATTGGATTACTAAAAGGGTATTTTGGTAATTTATGCATTTGAATTAAGGACTTAATTGAAGAGTTATTTAAAGTATTTAATGGAAGAATTTTTATTAGTGATCAATTGATAATTTATAAGGATTTATAAGGGAATTTACAAGGACTAGAAACAAAAGTCAAGAAAGATCAAATAATGGTCCAATAGTAGAGTTACACGTGTAAGAGTTGTTGGGAGCATTGAATGGGGATTTGAAAGGAAGAAGAGAGAGGGAGAGCAGGATTTGGATTGCTTCCCGTGGAAGCCAGCAGCTCCTCTCTTTGCACTCTCATGTTTTCTCTCTCACTTTCTCTTCTCCATTTTTCTGCTCTCAAGTTTTGCATGTGCTGTCCTTTGATCTTTGAGCTAGGGTTTTGAGGGGTTCCAAGAGGTAAGTAGCTGCAAGTACTTTAGGTTTTCTTCTTCTTTTCCTTCTCACGGGTTGGATTTGGGTTATGTGGTTGTTTGCATGGGTTAACTAAGCTTTGGTTTTGATTGGATTTGTGCAAGAATCTGAAGAGAGGAGAAAGAGTAAAGCAAAAGGGAAGATTGGATCTTGAATCCAGTGGATTTTTGAAGCTCCATTACCAGGTTTGGGAGTTATTTAAGAGTGCTCTGTCCATTCTTATTTTGGATCCTATTTTGAGTTTAAATGTTTCTATTATTTGTATGTTTTGGTATATGAAAATGCATGATTATAATTGATTTGTGAGCATGATTTGTGATAAGATAGTTACAGTGGTTTGCATTTTGATTTAAAGTGTATATACATGAATGTGAGATGAATTTCTGGGTTTTTGGAATCTCTGTAAATGTTGTTTTGATGTGTGATAATATTGTGTGATTTGTGTTATTATGATTGTGAATGTGATTTGGAGGAAAAAAGGTAAGATTTTACATGAAATTGCATGACATATGGGTTTGGGTGAAGATGGTTTTGATTTTCCTTTAAATCCTGTTTTTGAGTTTCTGGAGATTGAGGAGAATTGATTCTATCGCGAGCATGACAGAATAGGCTCTTCTCCTTCTAGCGGGATTAATGCTTAGCAGTCGTGAAGTGGGAAGGTCACGAGTCATGAGTAAGGATCACGACTCGTGACCCTCTTCCCTTGGCAGTCACGAGTTTTGAGGGAGGATCACGACTCGTGACCGCCCCTTTTCTTGGAAGCGGGATGCGTTAGCGTCATGAGTCGTGAGTGAGGATCACGACTCGTGACCTCCTCTTCCTACAAAGCATTGGCATCACGAATCATGAGGGAGGATCACGACTCGTGACCGTCCCTTTCCTGCGAGGCGGAAGGCGCTAGCATCACGAGTCGCCACAGCATGTGCGACTCGTGACTGGCTTCTCTTCCTTAGACTGTCGCGAGCACGACTTCTTGTCACGAGTGCGACAGTGAGGCCTCTCCTGCCCTATTTTGAAAAAGAGTTTTATGCTAATTTTACATGGGTTTTTACTACATGGCACATGATTTGTCTTATATGGCCTAGTAAATGATAAATTTATGTTCTTAATTAGATTTGTACATGATTTATATGTCTTCATCTTGATTAAATACACATGTATACATAAAATAACATGATTATACTTAATTTATCCTCTATTATATGATAATTGTTTTAGATCATGATTGAGTTGTTATTTGAGCCTGGTAGTCATAGTTAGTGGATAGATAAGGGCTTATCAAGGGTATTTGTTACTTGCGGGCCCCGTTTGGGTCTTTGATTTGGGCCCCGTTTGGGTCATATAAGATGTTTGAGGCCTCGGTCTCCGGTATACTTTTGGATATACATGATGGTAAAATGTTTTAAGACTTATGTCTCCATATGCTTGGGATACTGTGTCCTATCAGTATCATTAGTACCCGTATCCACTAGTTAGCGAGTAATCAGGCTACTTCTTGAAGTTGTACATAAGATTGATATATGAAGCTATTAGTTATATGAAATGAATATATGTTACATGTATATGTATATGCGTTCTGACATGATAAAATGGAATACTTGTATTCAGGTATGAATGGTTATATGATTATATTCCAGTTGATACATGAATATTGACTACTTGGATATGAATGGTTACTTTTCGATATACGTGTATGATGAATACTTGTTATAAGCATGAGTAGTATATGTTCATATGCTATTTTTATTATTTAGCTTATAAATATATATTTATTGTAATTATGTACATGCATGCGTTGTTCCTCCCCACTAAGCATTATCGCTTAGCACGGGCTCTTTTCCCGTGTAGGTGGCAGATTCATTTTGGAGTCGGATATCTGTAGGTTGGCCACTAGAAGTCTATAGTTGGAGTTATTTTGTCTTCCGCTGTATTTTTGTATATGGCTTCTGATTTTGGAAATGTAAATTTTTTAAAAGAATTATTTTGTATACGTATATGTTTATCATTTACAAATCCCTTTTGTAAAAACTTTATGGTTATATATATGGATTTGTTATCTTTTGATTAAATGTATTTGTTTTCTTAACTTATTCGAGTGTATGTATATGAATTTTGAGTTTGTATTTGAGTTTGTGCACATGGCGCTCCGGTATCCTTCCAACGGGGGTAACAGGATGTTACAGATGTAACATCCAAAAAATGGCCTAGTAGTAATTGCATGTTTAATTGGATGTGTAAAAGGGTATTTTAGTAATTGGTAAATGAAGTGGGTTATATGTTATGAATTATATGAGTCCTTTAAGGGCATAATGGTATTTGAGTTAGTGGTAGAGGACAAAAGAGAAGGAAAGTCAAAGAGGGAAAGTGTGGTCCAATAGTATTATGACAAGTGGATAAGTTGTTGAGAGCATTTAATGTGATTTGAAGGAAGAAGAGTGAGGGAGAGCATGAAATTGGTTGCTTCTCATAGAAGCCACAGTTGCTCGTCTTTCTTGCACTCTCACATTCTCTCTCTCTTCCTCACTTCTCCATTTCTGCTCTCAAGCTTTGCATGTGGGTGTTCCTCAAGAGTTAAGCTAGGGTTTATGAACAAGAGTTGTCTAAGAGGTAAGTGGCTTGATTCTCCATCTTTTTCTCCACTTGGGTCTTCTGGTTATATGGTTTTAATTGCATCGGTTAATTGGGTGTTTGTTTTGATTGGATTATTTGCAAGAATCTTAAGAAAGGAGAAGGAAGAGTAAAGGGAAAGAGAAGATTGGGTCTTGAAGTTAGAAGGAGATATTCAACAGGTTTGGGAGTTATATGTGAATATGTTTGTTTGGGAGTTTGTATTTGGCTGTGTATGTTTGAGAATGGTTGTCCATTTCTCTTTTGATCTTGAGTTGATATGTAATTATTTGCTATTTGTGTGTTTTGATACATGTAAAAGTATGTGTTAGTAGATGTGGGTATATGAGTTGAGATGATAGAGTTATAAGTGTTTGCATGTCTATTTTGAATGAGCATACATGAATATGAGATGGATTTTCTGCAACCCCAATATATGTTGTTTTAATTTGTGTAATTATTGTGTAAATTGAGTTATATTTGTTATAAGCATGATTGGAGGCACTGGAGATACGTTTTTTTATGTGATTTAGCATGTTATATGATTTTTGGGAAAAATGGGTTTTGATTTTCAATGTTTTGAGAGTCTCTGCGTTTTAGCTGGGATTGGGAATTTCGATCCTGTCGCAATCGCGACTTCCATCGCGAGCACGACAGAACCGCAAATTCTACTTCTCGTAATAGCGGGATTTCTCGTGTGCTGAAGGGAATTGATTCGAGTCGTGAAGGGGTAGCACGACTCGGAGGGGGGTTGTTTGTCATCTTCATGTGTCGTGAAGATTACTCACAACTCGGAGGGGTTGTTTGTCATCTTCACGTGTCGTGAAGATGACTCACGACTTGGAGGAGTTGTCTGTCATCTTCACGAGTCATGAAGATCACTGACGACTCATGCTCCTCCCTTGTGGGTAGACACGAGTCGTGATCAAGGATCACGACTCGTGACTGCTCCCTTCTACGAGGCATCATCGTCATGAGTCGCGACAGCATGTGTGACTCGCGACTGGCCTCTATTCCTTGGCTACTGTTGTGAGCGTGACAGTGAGCCATTCCTGCCTTGTTCTGAAAATGAATTTCACAAGCTTCTTTTACATGGGTTTTTACTACATGGCACATGATCTATCTTATATGGCCTATTAAATGATAAATTATATGTTCTTAATAAGATTTGTATAAGATTTATATGTCTTTAAAATTGATTAATACACATGTATACGTGAAATTGTATAATTATACTTGATATATTCTCTATTATATGATAATTATTTTAGATCATGATGGAGTTGTTATTTGAGCCTGATAGTCATAGTAGTGGATAGATAAGCGCTTATCTAGGGTTAGAGTGTGAGTGCAGCTGCTATATGTGTCATGTTACATGCGGGCCCCGTTTTGGTCATGTAAGATGTTTGAGACTTCGGTCTCCGGTATACTTTCGGGTTTACATGATTATAAAATGTTTTGAGACCCATGTCTCCATATGCTTGGGATACTGCGTCTTATCAGTATCATTAGTACCCGTATGTGACGCCCGTTCCCTAACGACAACTAGCTCAGCTAATCTTAGTTAGAGAAGGTCGCACACACACCCAGAACACATGCGAAAACTGAATAATAAAATTTCATCACACACTATTTTAATTCATGCATCACATGCCAACTACCATTAGTCACACGCCTTAGCTATTCACATAACACACATACATGTGGGAGGTTACATCCATGATTACTACATTATTACATGCCTTTACATATTCAAAATACATATTAACCATATAAAACTTATACAAAAGTCTCAAATAACAAACCCCCAAACCTACACTATATACTTCCTATTGTTGACCGTACCAAAATGCGGGGGACGTCCTTCAGTCACCTCTCGTCCGTACCTGCACGGATTAGAGTAAATCCATGCTAAGCGATAACGCTTAGTGGGGAACTCATACATATAGCATATAATTTATCACACATCAGAATCATCATACATAACACGCTAATAAACATGCCAGATCAACCATTACTATATTCAATCATAAGGCATCAATTACTTATTCACATTTCCATACTTTCTTGTATCAAAATCACTTATGTTTATATTTAATTAACTTTTAGCCAATTAACCAATTAGCCTTTCTGCCACTTTGCCTGCAATTCAATGACGCAGATAACGGGTATCGTATCGGTATCTCTCAGATACCAGTAATCTCATCGAGACTACTTTTTCACATTAGCACCTTCTGGTGCTTCTTATCACATTAGTACCTTCTGGTACTTTTCATCATTCCACATATAACACAATCCAGTAAGGATAATCGCATTGTGATTCCCATGGAATCAGACACATTTAACGCATGGGGCTGCAGCACTTGACCCTATAGGCATGCCTAACTATCCACTGCTTGACTCGCAGGCATAAGTTGTTAAACACGTTATTCAGTTCACTTTTCACTTTACACATTTGTATTAGCACACAGCCATACATTTCATTTGCATATTCAATATGCTTTTAAATTCAGTCTTCACATTTAATATTCACATAACTTATCACATTCAGAAGTCATCATAGTTGTATGCATTTGTAGATCACTTAACACATATACATTACTTACTCATGCTGTCCTTCATTTCAGCTTAAAGCCATGCCATTTGAATGACCAAACACATTAGGATTATATTGCCAAAACAGGGTGGGTCACGGTCACAATGGATTTCATTGTCACCGTGACATATTGAAGTCCAAAACAGAATGCAAATTGGAGACATGTCACGGTCACAACCAATTTCATTGTCACCGTGATGTGTTCCCAACTCTCGGCAGAATGCAACCTGAGGGTATGTCACGGTCACAATGAATCTCATTGTCACCGTGACATATTCTCATTTGCAAAACAGAATGCCTTCCTGGGTAGGTCACGGTCACAATGAATTCCATTGTCACCGTGACATACCAAATCCTTCTAGGCAGAATTGAACTCAGCATATGTCACGGTCACAATCAATTTCATTGTTACCGTGACCTATGCAAAAATACCAAAACACAGCTGTGTTTATCACTAGCACGGCTGTGCTTTTTCAGTCCACTTCTCCTTTTACGCCTAGACCTCAAATCTCATTCTTATTTGTTTGGCAATCAACCCAAATACAACAACCACACAATCAATAACACATACCTGATTTTCCCTTCTTGTTTGGCATTCAATAATAATACAAATCATAATCATATTGCTACTATAATCATACAATTTAGCATCACATAATTCATGCTCAACCTTCAATTTCACATATCATGCAATTCAGTTCAAAACCCTATTTAACCAACACTAATCACATATTCATACAATTAGAGTTTGTTCCCAAACCTCGTCGCCTTAGCTCCTAATTACGACGGACACTCGGTTCGCCGATTACAGCCTTTCCCTTATCTCTCTTCACTTCTTCAGCTAGCAAAACCAGTTCAAATTCCAGAATTGAGCACAATCCATCAATCCTCATTCCAAACTAAATCAAAACCAAGAAGAAGAGTAGAAGATGAGAATATGCACACAAAACCACTTACCTTAAGGTCTTAACACTTAATTCTTGTTCCAATTAGCTACATGCACACATCCACTTAAACCACTCTCATCCTTACTCACGAAAATAAGAAGAAAGCCAAAGCCAAATGCAGAAAAATGAAGAATGAGGCCAACACACACTCACCTCTCACTTCACTAGGCAAATGCATGCAAAGAAGGAGGTGGCAAAACCTTACAAAGCCACACGGAATCCACTTCAGAAAACCTGCCTCCACTTACCAATTTCTTACTTTATTTTATTCCTAATTAACCCTCCATTAACTAGTTAATCAGCCTTTAACTCATGCTTAGCACAAACATTCATAATTACCATTTAACCCCTTAACTATACTGCTTTCTTTCAATTAAGTCCAATCCTACACATTCAATCCACTCACTCACATGCCAAATTAGGTTAATTCTCTTAGGGTACAAATCCGGCCGTGACAACTCTCCCCTCCTTAAAGAATTTCGTCCTCGAAATTCATACCTGAGTGAAATAGTTGTGGATGCTGTTCTCGCATAGCCGCTTCTGGTTCCCAAGTTGCTTCTTCAACACCATGGTGCTGCCAGAGTACTTTCACAAGTGGTATCTGCTTGTTCCGAAGTTGTCTGACTTCTTTTGCTAAGATCACTATTGGCTTTTCATCATAAGTGAAATCTGACTGCACTTCCACTTCTGGTAGAGATAGCATATGGGAATCATCTGACCTATATCTTCTTAACATAGACACATGGAACACATCATGTAGCTTAGCCAAAGTCGGAGGCAAAGCCAACCGATAAGCTACAAAACCTACTCTTTCAAGCACTTCATATGGCCCAATAAACCTTGGACTCAGCTTCCCCTTTTTACCAAATCGCAGTACCTTCCTCCAAGGAGACACTTTCAGAAACACTTTATCACCTACACTGAACTCAATATCTCTTCTCTTCAAATCAGCATACGACTTTTGTCTGTCACTTGCTGCTTTCAATCTTTGCTGTATGATTTTAGCTTTCTCTGCTGTATCACGAACCAAATCTGGCCCTATGACTCTGCTTTCATTCAATTCTGTCCAGCAAATCGGTGAACGACATTTCCTTCCATACAAAACTTCATACGGTGCCATACCAATACTGGTCTGATAACTGTTGTTATAAGCAAATTCCATAAGTGGAAGATACCTATCCCAACTCTTAGAGAAATCCAAAACACACGCTCGCATCAAATCTTCAAAAACCTGAATAATTCTTTCCGATTGTCCATCGGTTTGCGGATGGAAAGCAGTACTGAAATTCAATTTCGTACCCAACGCTGCCTGTAAACTCCTCCAAAATTTAGAAGTGAATCTGGGATCCCTATCAGAAACAATAGACAAAGGTATCCCATGCAATCGGACAATTTCCCTTACATACAATTCAACCAACTTTTCCATAGAATAATCCATCCGAACAGGTATAAAGTGAGCTGATTTCGAAAACCTGTCCACAATAACCCATACTGCGTCTTGCTGTCTTGAGGTCAGAGGCAATCCAGTAACAAAATCCATCGTGATATTATCCCATTTCCATCGGGGAATAGGGAGTGGATGCAACATTCCCTGGGGCACTTGATGCTCCGCTTTAACTTGTTGACATACAAGACACTTAGACACATATTCCACTACATCCTTCTTCATCCCTGGCCACCAATACAACTGTTTCATATCTTGATACATCTTGTTTCCACCTGGATGCATAGTGAAAACTGTATTATGAGCCTCGTGCATCAATCTCTTTCTTAATTCTTTATCGTTGGCCACACACATTCTATTCTTATACAGCAGTATTCCATCTTCATCCACTGAATAGTCAGTCTTATCCATATCACCAACTGACTGCAGAACTTGTTGCAATCTCCCATCACTTCTCTGAGCAACTATTAACTCATCTTTCAGAACCGGTCTTGCTTTCAACTGTGCTAATAAAGCTCCATCTGCAGAAAACCTCCACTCAATTCGCTTTAACTGTAATGCTGAAATTGTCTTCCTACTCAAAGCATCGGCCACTACGTTAGCTTTTTCCGGATGATAATCCACAATACAATCATAATCTTTAAACAACTCGAGCCACCTTCGCTGTCTCAGATTCAGTTCCTTCTGTGTAAGCAGATATTTCAAACTCTTGTGATACGTATAAATTCTACACTTCTCACCATACAGGTAATGTCGCCAAATCTTTAAAGCAAACACTACTGCAGCCAATTCCAAATCATGAGTCGGATAATTCTGCTCATGCGGTTTCAATTGCCTTGACGCATACGCTATCACCTTCCCCTCTTGCATCAATACACAACCCAATCCGACACCTGAAGCATCGGTATACAATACATACTCTTTACCAGTCATAGGCTGTGTAAGAATCGGTGCTTCTACTAACATCTTCCTCAACCGATCGAAACTTGTTTGACATCTTTCAGACCACTCATATTTCACTCCTTTACGTAACAATCTTATCAACGGTGAAGCTATTACTGAAAATCCTTTCACAAACCTTCTGTAGTATCCAGCCAACCCTAAGAAACTGCGAATCTCTAACACATTCTTAGGCGGTTTCCAATTCACAATTGCTTCTATCTTAGTTGGATCCACTTTAACTCCTTCAGATGAGATCACATGACCCAGAAATGATACCTCTTTGAGACAGAACTCACACTTACTAAGTTTGGCATACAGCTAATGTTCTTGCAAAGTCCGAAGTACAACTCTCAAATGCTGTTCATGTTCCTTTTCATTTCTTGAATATACCAAAATATCGTCTGTGAACACAACCACAAACTGATCCAAGTACGGTCTGAACACCCGATTCATTAAATCCATGAATGCAGCTGGCGCATTGGTTAACCCGAATGGCATTACTAGAAATTCATAATGCCCATAACGAGTTCTAAACGCGGTCTTAGGTACATCTTCCTTCTTCACTTGCAACTGATAATACCCTGAACGCAAGTCAATCTTTGAGAATACCCCGGCTCCCCTTAACTGATCAAACAAGTCTTCAATTCGAGGTAAAGGATACCTATTCTTTACTGTTACTTTATTCAGCTGTCGATAATCGATGCACATTCTCATTGTACCATCTTTCTTTTTAACAAATAACACTAGTGCTCCCCAAGGAGAAACACTAGGTCTAATAAAACCCCTGTTCAGTAATCCTTGCAACTACTCCTTCAATTCCTTCAACTCAGTTGGAGCCATTCTATAGGGTGCCTTAGATACCGGTACAGTTCCTGGTACCACGTCAATTGATAACTCAACTTCTCTTATTGGTGGTACACCGCTCAATTCTTCAGGAAACACGTCAGGAAACTCTCTGACTATTGGTATCTCTTGCATCTTTACCTGTTCTCTCTTACTATCTAATACCAGGGCCAAATAAGCTTCACATTCTTTTCTCATACACCGACAGGCTTGTATAGCAGATATCACATTCACAAGAGGATTAGTGCACACTCCTCTCACTGTCGCTCTGTTTCCCTTACCATCAGAGAGTATAACCATTTTCTTCTTACACTTAACATCCGCATCATACTTAGTTAACCAATCCATACCCAGAATCAAATCAAACTCATCAAACGGTAGTTCAATCAAATCCGCTGGAAACACACTACCTTGAACTTCTAATGCACAGTTTCGATACACTCTGTTCACATTAACATTACCTCCCAAAGGGCTAGACACACATATATCATATTTTAAACATTCAACTTTAGGAATCTTTTCACATATCTTTTTATCACATACATATGAATGAGTTGAACCAGGATCAATAAGTGCAAACATTTCCACACCACAAAGTAGAATAGTACCTGCTATCACCTCAGGCGCGTCCTGATCCTCTCGTGCCCTCATAGCATAAGCCCGCACTAGAGCCTCATCAGGTCTATCCACAATCTCAGAATCGACTGCACCTCTGGACTGACTACCTCTGCCACGTCCTCTTCCTCTTCCTCTGTTCGTAGAAGGCAAGTTTGAACCACCCCTACTCTGCTCTTGTTGATTTCCTGACATCTCATAGGTATTCGGGCAATTAGCAATGAAATGCTCAGTGCTCCCACATCTATAACAAGCACCCGACACTCTCCAGCATTCTCCTCTATGCCTCTTACCACAATGAGGACACTCATGAACCTCACTTCTATTTCCAGATGTTCCTCTTCCAGAACCAGATGTTGAGGGAGCGCCTCGCTTCTTACCTCTCGCTGCAGAACTGAACCCTGATTCCGCAGGTGATGCCACATGAGAATCTCTTGATCTTTTCCCCGTCTGGGAACCACCTCTATTCGCATTCTTCCTTTGTCTCCATTCTCTTTGGGCTCCCAAAGTCCTTTCAGCTCTCAAAGCTGCTTGTACAATTCGATAGTAACTTATATTCTGCTCTGTTGTTAAAGAAATCAGCAAAGCTTTAATTTCCTCAATCAATCCATCCTCAAACTGTTGACATCGCAACACATCAGTTAACACACCTTTCGGCGCATATTTGCTTAAGCGACAGAATTCTGCTTCATACTCCGCCATGTCATAGTCCTCTGTCTCAAACTCAAGAACTTCTTCCAATTTGCCTCTCGATGTGCTTTAGTAATATACTTGTTCTTGAATTCTTTTTCAAAGAACTCCCAGTTTAATGGTTCAGGAAGCATCGGATTCTGCAGGACCAGCTTCCACCAATCATATGCAGGACCTTGGAGTAATGACTCCACACATTCAACCCACTGATCTGGAGGACATCGTATCTCCTTAAGAATCCTTTCCACCTTCTCAATCCAGTACTCTGCTTTTTCTGACTCATCTAACCTTGTTCCATGAAATTCCTCCAAACCATGCTTCCTCAAAGATTCTATTGGGGCTCTTGGCGCCATCATACGTTCCATCACTCTCGCCATATCTTGTGTCATTTTCATCATGGCTTCCATAGGCCCAAATGGAATCTCATTCCCGTAGCCAACCGATCTAGACTGCCCAGACCCTGTCACCTCAGCTTCACGAGGATTCACACTTTCGGCAGATTCCTCACCGGTATGCCTTCCAGAATCCATCTTACTACACAGATTAAACAAGGACTTCCGCATTAGGTCAACAAACTATACACATCTTATCTACCCAATTCCCAGAAAAGACTCAACCTAGGCTCTGATACCACAACTTGTGATGCCCGTTCCCTAACGACAACTAGCTCAGCTAATCTTAGTTAGAGAAGGTCGCACACACACCCAGAACACATGCGGAAACTGAATAATAAAATTTCATCACACACTATTTTAATTCATGCATCACATGCCAACTACCATTAGTCACACGCCTTAGCTATTCACATGACACACATACATGTGGGAGGTTACATCCGTGATTACTACATTATTACATGCCTTTACATATTCAAAATACATATTAACCATATAAAACTTATACAAAAGTCTCAAATAACAAACCCCCAAACCTACACTATATACTTCCTATTGTTGACCGTACCAAAATGCGGGGGACGTCCTTCAGTCACCTCTCGTCCGTACCTGCACGGATTAGAGTAAATCCATGCTAAGCAATAACGCTTAGTGGGGAACTCATACATATAGCATATAATTTATCACACATCAGAATCATCATACATAACACGCTAATAAACATGCCAGATCAACCATTACTATATTCAATCATAAGGCATCAATTACTTATTCACATTTCCATACTTTCTTGTATCACAATCACTTATGTTTATATTTAATTAACTTTTAGCCGATTAACCAATTAGCCTTTCTGCCACTTTGCCGGCAATTCAATGACGCGGATAACGGGTATCGCATCGGTATCTCTCAGATACCAGTAATCTCATCGAGACTACTTTTTCACATTAGCACCTTCTGGTGCTTCTTATCACATTAGTACCTTCTGGTACTTTTCATCATTCCACATATAACACAATCCAGTAAGGATAATCGCATTGTGATTCCCATGGAATCAGACACATTTAACGCATGGGGCTGCAGCACTTGACCCTATAGGCATTCCTAACTATCCACTACTTGACTCGCAGGCTTAAGTTGTTAAACACGTTATTTAGTTCACTTTTCACTTTACACATTTGTATTAGCACACAGCCATACATTTCATTTGCATATTCAATATGCTTTCAAATTCAGTCTTCACATTTAATATTCACATAACTTATCACATTCAGAAGTCATCATAGTTGTATGCATTTGTAGATCACTTAACACATATACATTACTTACTCATGCTGTCCTTCATTTCAGCTTAAAGCCATGCCATTTGAATGACCAAACACATTAGGATTATATTGCCAAAACAGGGTGGATCACGGTCACAATGGATTTCATTGTCACCGTGACATATTGAAGTCCAAAACAGAATGCAAATTGGAGACATGTCACGGTCACAACCAATTTCATTGTCACCGTGATGTGTTCCCAACTCTCGGCAGAATGCAACCTGAGGGTATGTCACGGTCACAATGAATCTCATTGTCACCGTGACATATTCTCATTTGCAAAACAGAATGCCTTCCTGGGTAGGTCACGGTCACAATGAATTCCATTGTCACCGTGACATACCAAATCCTTCTAGGCAGAATTGAACTCAGCATATGTCACGGTCACAATCAATTTCATTGTTACCGTGACCTATGCAAAAATACCAAAACACAGCTGTGTTTATCACTAGCACGGCTGTGCTTTTTCAGTCCACTTCTCCTTTTACGCCTAGACCTCAAATCTCATTCTTATTTGTTTGGCAATCAACCCAAATACAACAACCACACAATCAATAACACATACCTGATTTTCCCTTCTTGTTTGGCATTCAATAATAATACAAATCATAATCATATTGCTACTATAATCATACAATTTAGCATCACATAATTCATGCTCAACCTTCAATTTCACATATCATGCAATTCAGTTCAAAACCCTATTTAACCAACACTAATCACATATTCATACAATTAGGGTTTGTTCCCAAACCTCGTCGCCTTATCTCCTAATTACGACGGACACTCGGTTCGCCGATTACAGCCTTTCCCTTATCTCTCTTCACTTCTTCAGCTAGCAAAACCAGTTCAAATTCCAGAATTGAGCACAATCCATCAATCCTCATTCCAAACTAAATCAAAACCAAGAAGAAGAGTAGAAGATGAGAATATGCACACAAAACCACTTACCTTAAGGTCTTAACACTTAATTCTTGTTCCAATTAGCTACATGCACACATCCACTTAAACCACTCTCATCCTTACTCACGGAAATAAGAAGAAAGCCAAAGCCAAATGCAGAAAAATGAAGAATGAGGCCAACACACACTCACCTCTCACTTCACTAGGCAAATGCATGCAAAGAAGGAGGTGGCAAAACCTTACAAAGCCACACGGAATCCACTTCAGAAAACCTGCCTCCACTTACCAATTTCTTACTTTATTTTATTCCTAATTAACCCTCCATTAACTAGTTAATCAGCCTTTAACTCATGCTTAGCACAAACATTCATAATTACCATTTAACCCCTTAACTATACTGCTTTCTTTCAATTAAGTCCAATCCTACACATTCAATCCACTCACTCACATGCCAAATTAGGTTTATTCTCTTAGGGTACAAATCCGGCCATGACACCGTATCCACTAGTTAGCGAGTAATCAGGCTATTACTTGAGGTTATTACATGAGATTGATTTATGAAGCCATTATATTTATTTAAGTGGATATATGTTACATGTATATGTATATGCGTTATGACCCGATGAAATATAATACTTGTATTCGAACATGAATTGTTAATTGTTGTATTGTGTAGATGCATATGAATATTGATTGCTTGGATATGAATGATTACTTTCCGGTATACATGTGTATGATGAATATTTGTTATAAGTTTGAGTAGTATATGTTTATATGCTTTTGTTATTGTTAAGCTCATAAATATGTTTATTGCAATTATATGTACATGCATGTTTTGTTCCTCCCCACTAAGCGTTATCGCTTAGCACGGGCTCTTTTCCGGTGTAGGTGGTAGGTTTATTTTGGAGTCGGACATCTGCAGGTCGGCCACTAGAAGTCTATAGTTGGAGTTTATTTTGTCTTCCGCTGTATTTTTGTAGATGGAGTTTAATATTGGAAATGTAATTTTTGTAAAGGATTATTTTGTATATGTATATGTTACTTGTTTACAAATCCCATTTGTAAAATGATATGGTTATTTATATGGATTTGTTATCTTTATGATTAAATGTATTTTCTTTTAACATGCTTGAGTATATGTATATGTATGTGTGTGCGTGGCGCAACCGGCATCCTTCCAATGGGGGTGTCGGGGCATTACAGCAGATCCATACACTCTCTTTGCAGTTCAGTACTCTGACTCTGAATTCTCAAAAGAGGATTCTGAAGATGAACCAATGACTGATATTGCTGCTTTAGAATATCTATATACACCTGAACTAGAAATTATCCCCAGAACCATTTCATCTACTCATCTTATCCCTTTAGTCCCAGCAAGGATTTTTCCTGACAAATTGGAAAATCCTGTTAATATCATTGCCTTTATTGATACTGGGGCACATAACACCATCCTCAATCCAAAAATCCTTCCTCCCTCTTTTTGGAAACCCTATAACCAACATTTCCAAGCCGCAAACCAGGGTGTCCTAACTGTCAAACAAAAAACCAGACAGCCTATCAAAATCCAGCTATTTCCTGATTATTCTATATGGTTATGTACTTGGATCAAATCTTCCTGAAAAAGATCTCGTGCTTGTTTTTGATGCTCTCTATCAGTTACCTCATCTACAAATTCAGCCCGCTGGACTTAAACACAAAAAATACTTCCAGCCTTATACCACTACCCATTCTCTTTTCCCTATTCATGACTTAAACCCATTTTAACAAATTCAAACGCAACTCGAAACACATTGTTGTGCCACTTCCCATACTAATTTTCTATCCAAACATCCAAGCCCACTATGGACACGACCAGAATTTTTCATTTCTTTGCCTTTCAAAAAATTTAAGGACATCAATCCCACAAAAGCCTCTCATCCTGGTATGTCCCCTGACAATTTCATTTTAACCCAAGAGGAATGTTCTTAGTTACTGGCCCAGCACTTAATTGAGCCCACTCAGTCAGATTGGGCTTGCCAAACTTTTTATGTTAACAAACATTCAGAGCAAGTTCGTGGAAGAAAATGACTTGTCATTGATTACACTCCTCTTAACCCTTTTCTCAAAGACAATAAATACCCATTACCAAACATTTCCTCTCTTTTCCCTTTCCTTTATAATGCCCGCATTTTCTCTAAGTTTGATCTCAAGGCTAGTTTTTGGCAACTTCTGATTCTCCCATAAGACCGTCCCAAAATAGCTTTTTGTATCCCTAATTTTCACTATCAATGGACTGTCATGCCTTTTGGTGTTAAAACAGCACCATCAATCTTTTAACAGACCATGATAAGGATTTTTAACTCAATTCTCTCTTTTGGATTAATATATATTGATGATATTTTAATATTTTCCCCAGATGTTCCAACTCACCAAAGTCATTTGAAAGCTTTCATTGACTTAATAAAGGAGCATGGGATTATGTTATCACCGTCCAAAACGATTCTTGCAAAAAATGAGATTGATTTTCTAGGGATGCATTTTCTCAATGGTACTTAAAAACCTCAGTCCCACATAGCTAAATAGCTCTTTATCTTTCCAGATCACTAACTTTCCCAAAAGCAAATTCAATAATTCTTGGGAATTGCCAACTACATCTGACAATTCATTCCCCACTTTAGCCACCTGTCAAGACCACTCACTCAACTTTTGAAAAAGAAACCTCCACCTTGGTCTGACATCCACTCCCACTCAATCCAAAAAATCAAAGAAGTCACTCAGAACCTGCCACCTCTTCATATTCCCTTTACTTGTAAAAGATTCCTTCAGACAGAAGCTAGTGATGAATGCTGGGGTACAATTCTCCTGGAAGAAAAAGACAACACTCAACATATTTGTTGATATGCTAGTGGCCAGTTTAAGGAGTCAGAATGTCACTATCATTCCACCTTTAAGGAGATATTAGCTGTAAAGTATGGCATCAAAAGATTCAATTTTCATCTTATTGGATGCTGCTTTAAAGTTGTTATGGATTGCTCATCTTTTCCAAAGATTCTTTCCTTTAAAGGGAAGTCAGTTCCACATCATCAGCTTCTTCGATAGGCAGCATGGTTCAGTAAGTGTAACTTTTAAGTTGACCATATAAAAGGGGATAAGAACCTGATACCAGTGTAACACCCTATTTGCCCCCTAGAAGTTGGAGCCATTTGTACACGTGTGCATTATGTCTGTGAAGGCATGTGATAAGGGCATTTTGGGTAAAATGCATGTTTTGGGGATTTTACTAGAGTGTGTGTACATATAGGTTATTGGATGTGCTATGTTGGGTTGTGATAGTGTGTGCATATTCACATGTTGGTAGGGTGTGCTTTAGTGAGGATGGCATTGTGTATGTGTAGTGCATGCTTATAGGGTATGAATGGTCAATCTCCACCAATGAGGAAATGACAATTGGTTAGGGTAAGGAAACAGGGGTAATTAGAAGAAGAAAGAGAATAGGGAAAGCAGATTTTGTTTCCCTTTCCCATTTCTCTCTTTTCTCTACCTCTCTTCTTCCTTTTCTCCTCTCAAGAGTACCCTGGCTTGGATTCAAGAGTGTGTTGGTGGGAATTGATCATCTCTTGACCCTCAATTGGTAAGTTTTGTTGTATTTCTTCATCTTCTTCATCTTTTGTTCTTCTTTATTGGTTTGGGGTTTAATCTAGGGTTTGTTATATTTGTGTGATTTTGGGTGTTGTTTGTTAGTTGAGCCTCCTCACGATCCCAAGGGGAAGGAGAAGGTTGGTGGAAGTGGTACCAAGTAATTTGGAGCTAAGGAATTTAGGTTTGGGAATTTATTTGAAAGTGTGCATTTTGTGTTTTGGGTATGTTGATTTATATTTCTGGAAATTTGGATGATGAACAAGGTTTATGTTGGCATGAAAATTATGGATATTGAACACTTAATGATATAAGCCTTGATTAAGTTTTATTTAGTATAAATGTGCATTTGATTAAATTGATGGTTGTAAATTGCTGAGTTTGGGTTTGGAGGATTTAAGTATGTTTAATGAATGATTTCTCAAAGTTTATGGTTATGAAATGGTGGGTTTAAAGTTGATTTTGATGAGTATATAGTTTGATTTTGAAGTATGTTAAATTGGGTTTTGAGTTGTGTGATTTCTGGCAATTTTCTGGGTGTTGGTCATTCTACACGGTTGTATGGATTTCCATATGGCCGTGTAAACGCTCTCTGGATTGCTGGTTTGTCGAGCTATACGGCGGTAAGGAATCCCATACCGCCGTGTAAATGCTCCCTGGACTCTTGAGGGAGCGTCGTCTGACTTGTGCAGTTTAGTGGAGAGGGCACGCTGAGAGGCGCAGCACGACTCGTGCTGTATGGGAGGATATCTGTCGCAAGTCATGTATTGGAGCACAACTCGCGATAGGCCAGCTGGAAAGGGACACGAGTCGTGTCCCTCATGCATGACTTGTGCTCCCCCATTTTGCACGGCAGTATGGGTAAACCATACCGCCGTGTAAAATACAACTGTCTCCAGTTTTTGGTAAAATGTTCAATTGTGCTGTTTTTGCTCCTTTTTCTTCTAATTTGGGTTTTCTACCTTTATTTGTGTATTATTAATTAGTAAATGACATTATTTGGCATTTCAATTTATCTAAATGATATTTATGGTAAATTGTATCGCATGTTGTATGTTGAATATAATTGGATTATGTATATCTTATTTTCTAGTGCTTGATATAAATAGTATTAAATATTTAAAGGTGATTTCTTTATGCATGACCTGCAAGAGTCAGTCTAGTAGATAGTTAGGCATGCCTAAAAGAGTTCTTTTGCTGCAGCCTTTGTACTGTTCCGGACCCTGATCAGGTCCCCGTTTAGTTCCTCACGAACTTCTACGTGTTCGGATCTTATTTAATATCCCTTTGTAAAATGTTTTGAAAAGAGAAAATATGATACTGTGTTCCCGATTCGTACCCGTAAGGTACCGCTATGTGTCAATTCGTACCTGTAAGGTACTGCTACGCGTTTACTCATTATCCACTACTGTGAGTCGGCAGGTGTTATGATTTGTCTGATATGATTATAAGTATTTGAATCTGAATGACTCTAATTATGAGTATATGAGCTGTTGGCATTTGAATATGTTTTTGAACCTTGGAATGGTTATGAATGGAATTCTATTATGATCATATCTTTTGATTTTCAGTATGCCATTATCGTATGTGATTTGCCTTGACGACCATTGTGAATGGCCGTCCACATATTATTGTTTGTTTCCCCACTAAGCGTTATCGCTTAGCACGATGTGTTCACCTGTGCAGGTGCAGAAGGCATTTTGCTTTTGGGAGAGTCACCGCCAGTCAAGCCAACACAGAGGGATTAGTTTTTGGGCTTTATTTTTGTAGTATGATTATTTTAAAATAGAACTCTCCACGTATTATTTTGTACAGCTTTTGCTATGTATCTCTAACAGTTGTAACTATTTTGTAATATCAGTTATCATCAGAACATTATTGTAATGAATGTTATTATATTAATGCATGATCATTCTGATGTTTCCAAATTTTTTATTTTCCTCTAATTGTATGTATGTTTTTGTATTGATCTATGTGGTCGCCTACATATGGGAAGGGGGTGTTACTGTTTTTGGTATCAGAGCTCTGGTTTATGCATTTTTTAGGGGTTGATGTGCATCTGTTTGTATATGTCTAGGACTGTGTTGGCTGATGCGGTTGTCTCTTGTTTGTTTTAGATGGCTTCTAATTCGGGGCGTAGATCACTTGAGGAGTCTGCCAAGAGTGTAAACCCTCAAGCAATCGATCCTTCTGTGTTTATTTTAGCTCAATTTGCTAGGGCGCAACCTGAGGCTGCGGCCATGCCCTTTGAGGTCATGTTGAAGATTTCACAGGACATGGTTAGGGTCATTGAGCGTGTGACTGCTCCTAGAGTACCTACTGAGAATCTGAGGAAGGCCGGTGCAGAGGACTTTTATGGGACCAGTTTGGATGAATCAGAATACGCTGAGAAGTGGTTAGAGAAGGTAGAGCGAGCCTTGGATGAGATTCGGTGTCCTCAAGAGAGATGGGTAGAGTGTGTTACAGCCCTATTGCAAGGATTCGCCTTTGACTGGTGGAAGTTGGTCCTAAGGCATCCTCAGTTGCCTAACCCAGTCACATGGGAGTTCTTCGATATGGAATTTACAAGTAAGTATGTGACTCGGGAGTACAAGGATGCCAAGTGGGCACAGTTTTTGAGTTTGAAGCAGAGGGCGATGACGGTTTTAGAATTTGAGAAGGAGTTTAACAGATTGGCTAAGTATGCTCCAGAGGGTGTTCTGACTAAAGAGTTCAGATGTAGGCATTTTAAAGCCAGTTTGAATGAGTCGCTAAAAGCTATGATTATTTCTCTGATGAGTACTCCAAGTATTGGGTACTACTAGACTGTACAAGTAGCAGTTCGGGCTGAGAGATCTAAGTCTGTTATAAGAGAGAGAGAGCTCAGAGGAGGAATCCCCCTCACTGTGGATCAGGATCATCATCATCATTGGGTAAGCGTTCTAGGAACCCGCATGATGAATCTTCTTCAGGCCCTGCTTCGAGAGGTAGGAGGCAAGGTTCTATTAGGAGTTTTGGTTTTGGCAGAGGTGGTTCTGGTTTGAGGACTGATGTGTTACCTGAGTGTTCGCACTGTAGTAAGTGCCACTGGGGTGAGTGTAGGTGGCTTACGGGTGATTGTTTTAGATGTGGTAGCATTGATCACTACCAGGCAAATTGTCCGAGGTATAATGAGGCTTCAGGTGATCAGTGTGAGGCTAGCAGAGTTGGTTCGAACACTCCGCAAGCTAGTCATGGTAGAGGCCGAGTTAGAGGTCGAGGAGGTCGACATAGAGAGGGAGCTCCATCAGTGTCTGTTGATCATCCTTTGACGGTTTCTGCTAGAGCTTATGCCATGGGAGCTCGAGATCAGCAAGATGCCCCGGATGTGATAGCTGGTAAGTTCCTACTCTTTGACACTGAGTTATGTGCTCTAATTGATCCTGGCTCCACACACTCATATTTGTACACAAGTATATTGTTTGATAAGATGCATGATGTTGACTAGTCAAATTATGAGGTTTGTGTGACCAGTCATTTAAGGCATAGCGTCAATGTGAGTAGAGTGCATGGGAATTGTTCCCTTTTAGTTCAGGATGTTGAGTTTCCTGCTGATTTGATAGAGTTGCTGTTTCGGGAGTTTGATCTGATTTTGGGTATGGATCGGCTTAGTAAGCATCAGGCTATTGTGGATTGTTATAGAAAGGTAGTTGTGCTTCAGGATAGAGATCAGTCTTCAGTAGTGGTTAAAGGTTTAGGTTCGAGTTCTTTGAGTAATGTGATATCCGCCATGCAAGCTAAGCAGTTTATGAGAAAAGGATGTGAGGCATTCTTAGCAGTTGTTTTGGATTCGAAGCATGATCAGGTTGAGATTGAGGATATACCCATTGTTAAGGAGTTTAGTGATGCGTTTTCGAGTGAATTGCCTGGTTTGCCTCCAGAGAGAAAAGTGTAGTTGTCCATAGAGATTTTGCCAGGTACTTCACCATTTTGAAAGCACCTTATCGGATGGCTTCTGTAGAGTTGAGAGAACTCAAAACTCAGCTATAAGAGTTATTGGATAAGGGGTTTATTAGACCTAGCATATCTCCATGGGGAGCTCTAGTGTTGTTTGTGAAGAAGAAAGATGGTTCTTTGAGGATGTGTATCGACTATAGGCAAATTAGCAAGGTCACAGTGAAGAATAAGTATCCTTTGCCTAGAGTCGAGGATTTGTTTGATCAGCTCAGGGGTGCAGGTGTTTTCTCCAAGATTGACCTTCGGTCGGGTTATTATCAGTTGCGAGTTTAGAATGCAGATGTGGTTAAGACTGCATTTCGGATTCGGTGTGGCCATTATGAGTTTCTTTTGATGCCGTTTGGTTTGACCAATGCACCTGCGGCTTTCATGGATTTGATGAACCAAGTGTTTAGGCCATATCTTAGTCGATTTGTAGTGATGTTTATAGATGATATCTTGGTTTACTCCAGAGATGAGAGTGAGCCTGAGGAGCATCTCCGGTTGGTTTTGCAAGTGTTGAGGGAGCATCGGTTGTTTGCGAAGCTTAGCAAGTGTAACTTTTCGCTTTGAGAAGTGTCTTTCTTGGGGCATATTATATCGGCTCGGGGTATCTAGTTGATCCATTTAAGATTGAGGCGATTGTTAATTAGAAAGCACCTAGAAATGTTTTAGAGGTGAGAAGCTTTCTTGGGTTAGCAGGCTACTATCGTCAATTTGTGAAAGGTTTCTCAGTGATTGCTGCTCCTATGATGAGATCGTTGAGAAAAGGAGTTAGATTTGAATGGTCAGATAAGAATCAAACCTGTTTTGAGAAGTTAAAGAGGTTGTTAGTCGAAGCTCCTGTACTTACTCAACCCATCTCGGGTAAAGAGTTTGTGATGTACAGCGATGCTTCCGACGTAGGGCTTGGTTGTGTGTTGATGCAATAGGGTAAATTAGTGGCTTATGCTTCCCGTCGGTTAAAGCCACATGAGAGGAATTATCCGACACACGATTTGGAATTGGTGGCTGTGATATTTGCTTTGAAGATTAAGCGTCATTATCTGTATGGGGAGAAGTGTAGGATCTTTACGGATCATAAGAGTTTAAAGTATCTCCTCACACAGAAGGAATTGAATATGAGGCAGCGACAATGGTTAGTGTAACACCCCCTACCCATACGTAGGCGATCCCATCCGAATCGGAGTGAGATGCCGTATGAGTCAGGGTGTTACCACACAGATACAATGCAAAGCATACATAAATACAGGGTAATTAAAAACTTAACTTGCGGGCAAAAGCTGATCATGCCTTAATTCACCCACATGCAGGCACTAAACGGAAGTATATACACATGCATACACGCATACACTCCTTCAACCAACGGAAGCATAAGGCGAGTAATAAAACCCAGGAATAACTTAATACATAAGCATTTTAACGTTACATCATCTGAAATATTACATCAAAATATTTGCATAATAATTACATATACAAGAGGCTATAGAAATACATAATCCAAAATACAGAAGCTGAACAAAATACAAAACTCCTAACTCCTATGTCGCCGACTTTGCAGATGCTCGACTCGAATAGAACCAAACTTGCCAACTGCACGGGAAAAGAACCCGTGCTAAGCGATAAATGCTTAGTGGGGAGAACACACAAGCTGTATGGACGACCATTCACAATGGTCGTGAAGGCATGATACATGCAAATGGCATATGCGGACATTCATATCACATAAATAATCACGCTTGCATAATCAAGGCATTCATTCGGACACTCATCCATATCCATATACTCATGTCGAAAGCAAACTAAGGCATATAGAATACCATACACAATACAATTATTATCATACAGAACTACATACAATCTCGCACGCATATACTTACTGAGGTATCGGATATCAGTACCTTACCGTGCATAGTCGCACGAGATTTACACATGCGATTATCATACCCAAATACCCATACATTAACTGAAAACCCATTCACATGCTATAAGATTACCATGCTATAACACACTCAACTATTATGCCAAGAACACTAGCTATCTAAGCCTACTTTTATCATGTCAATACACACACACTAGCCGAAAACCAAGGGAAGACGTCAAAACACCACATTTTCACTGCGCAACTCAATCACATAAAATATCATGCCATGAAACATAGACACATGACAACATGCCGAAGATACTACAATAGTTAAAACCAAAGGAACATGCAGCAAAATATTACATTCAGGGCATACACTAGTTCAAGATCAGATTCTTCTACACTTTAACTTGCCTCATCATCATCCATTATAGCATATACACTTACCGAAGCCGATCCACATGCATTGCACCCCAAATAATACATATGTAATCATTAAATAGTCAATATCGCCTTATTATGCATACTAGTTCACATGCTACCATAATAGTTAACAGCATAAAATAACATTCATATACATACTAATTAACTATATCAGTCCGTAATTTAAGCTCATATTCATATACATATTAATTCATATGCTTATAACCTAACTAGTCGGATTCACATTCCCATAAGCATAACATAATAAAATATATTCATTGCATTTGAAAGATCATGATCACAGTCATGCACGTTTTAATTCCAGTACTTATATCCATAACTGATGGTATACAAATACATTCACAATATGATATATATATATATATATATATATATACAGATATATATGTCCAATTCACATGTTTGAGTCACACTCAACCCATTCAGAGATTCATAGCCACATTCGGATACATAACTGATTCACATGTCTAAAATCATGCTCATTCGGAAATCCCATTTTCTTGTTCATATCAGACAAAAAAAATAGAATACCTGCTAACTCAAAATAGTGGATAACGAGTGTACGCATGGTGGTACCTTACGTGTATGAATCGACGCGTGGCGGTACCTTACGGGGTACGAATTGAAAAGGAACATCATTTTTCACATACAAAAACATTTTCTGAGGGGACCTTAAACAAGATCCATACACATTAAAGGTTCGCAAGGAACCAAACAGGGACCTGATCAGGGTCCAAACGTCCAAAGGTGTTGCAGCTAAAGAGACTCTATTATGCATGCCTAACTATCCACTAGACTGACTCTCACAGGTCATGCATCATTCAAATCATGTGTCGATTTACATAATATATATCATCATACGTAATCCAGAGTATAGGAGACGTATACATATATTCATAATTTCAGTCATACCTCATACAATTCGCATTATGAAGCATACAATATAGTTCAATCAATACACTTTAGCACTATACAGTGTTCTAAAACATATCAGAGTCAAACATAGAACAATATTTTGCCAACGATTAGCAATGCATAATCTTAATCATGCAATGATGCAATTTACAACAAAGCATATTGTTCTTAGAGAAGTTCATGAGAAACTGTATGCATAACACCTATCACAATTTAATATAACATGCTCATAATAATAGTAACCATGAACATGGCATTCAACTCACATGTATACAATATGCAACACAAGATACGAATCACAATAATTAACATAAATAAACCAAAGCATACTTCCATGTGTAACACACAATTATACTCACATTCACAACAAGAAATCATAAATAAGACATGTATAATCCAATATCATTCAACATCCTATAACATACAATATCGTATACATTACGTATTATTTGGCTAAGTCAAAATACCAATTATATCATTTGCACATTAAGAACACATAAATGAGGACTAAAGAACTCAAAACAGAAGAAACTGGATTGAAAAAGACCTAAAAACGTTTGATGAAAACAGGAGGGATTGTGGCACTGAGGGACACGAGTCGTGCTGAGGAGCACGACTCGTGCTCCTGAAGACTTGAGGAGCACGACTCGTGCTCCTGCTTCCCGCCAGAGCACGTCTCGTGTTCGTGGAACACGACTCATGCTCCGGCTCGCTACTCCCTCAGATGGCATAAAAGAGAAGAAAAAGAAGAGAGGAAGGACACTCACTAGAGGAGCAAGACTCACACACCCAAGCACGACTCGCACAGGCACACAGACAGCAAAACGAAGAAGGCAAAACATAGAAAAGACGAGAGGAAGAAAACAGAGGGAGAGGGAAGAAGATCAGCACGTCTCGTGCTCTTTGAGTACATCTCGCGCTCTTGAGCACGTCACGTGCTCATCTCCTCACAAAACCCACACTCTCCTAAGAGCACGATGAACATCAAAATAATCCAATAACGAAAAACCCAGAACGTCAAGAACAGAGGCTATCAGATTCACGCGATTCCCATTGCAAATCAATATACAAATAGTTCAAACCTAAATCATGCATTACTAACACAATACCCAAACAATTTATGCATAAACTCATTTTAAAATACACAAATCACTGGAAATCAAACACACTTGCACATTCCTAATCCAAGGGGAAATGAAGACAGAGACAACCCAAACTCAAAATGACAAAATTATGGAGCTCCCAAACTTGAAAATGACGATCCAAAATCACTCTTCAAGCTTCAATCTTCAGTTCTTTCCTTTCCTTTAAACTTCTTCTTGCAACCCAAAGCTTGCACAAACCAAAACCCAAAATTACTCTTTCAAAACCCTAACTCAAATAAAAATTAGTTGAAGAAGAAGAAGAAGCAAATCCAAAATGCAGGAACCCTAAACCCCAACTCACCTCTTCAATCTTGCCTCTAAGACTTCCCAAAGAACTCCAGTTCACACACAAACCAGGGGATCAAGAGCAAGAAGGGAGAAGAGAGAAGAAAGAAAACGTGAAGGGGAGGAGGAGAGGGCAGAACGTGATCTGCCTCCTTCTCTCTTTCTTTTTCCTTTTTCTTATCTTCTCACTAATTGCACACACACCCACCAGCCACATGGCAGCCTCCTATTGGCTCCAACAAAAATATCTTATCTTATTACTCTTAAATCCTTTGACAAACTTGCACTTTACTCACTAGCACAATTCTTTCCTTACAAACTTTAATTATCTTTTCAATTAGGTCCTCACTACTCCAATTCCACATGCACACATTACCAAAATACCCTCGCTTATCCCAACTTAGCATACACATTCCGACTAGGACCGATTTGGGGTGTGACAACTCTTCCCTCCTAAAAGAATTTCGTCCTCGAAATTCACTTACACCAAAAAGAATTCCCAACAATACACTCCAATACACCACTGAACTCATACACTTTGCTTTCAAACTACTCACTTGCTTAAACTTATCACCATCACCATGCTCTTAAATCACTTTCTTATATTCGAATCAAACATGCTCTGTAACACCCCCATCGCCGCCCCCGTTGGAAGGACGCCGATGGACATGCTACCCGACGCTCATTTACACAGATAAGCATAAGCACAATGCGAAAGTATACAAACATACATAACACACATACGAGAATACGGGTTAATTAAAAACTTACCTTGACTTGCGGTCGCAAACTGATCATGCAATAACTCACATATGCGCAGGCACTAAGCAGAAGCATGCACAAAAGCATAAATACGACCATTCAACAGAAGCACAAGCGAACTAAATAAAATCAAGGAATAACCTAACATAAAGACATACTAACTATTACATTCCCAAAAGAAAACTCAAAATAAATACATAATTAATTACATAAACAATACTACAGAAATACAAAAGCTGAGATACAGAAGATGAACAAAATCCAGAACTTCTAACTCCTACGTGGCCGACCCTGCAGAAGCGCGACTCGAACAGAACCCACCTGCCACCTGCACGGAAAGGAAATCCGTGCTAAGCGATAAACGCTTAGTGGGGAAAACACACAAGAGTATGGACGGCCATTCACAATGGTCGCCAAGGCAAAATACATTCAAATGACAATTGCGGATATTCAAAACACATATCTAAACAGACTTGCATAATAAAGGCATTCATTCGGAAACTCACACACATAATCATATATATATATCAGGAATGGGCCCAAAACAGTCATAACCCAAAACACGACACCAGTGTTATCATGCTGAGCCACATACCCAAAGAAAATCATCCAAAACACCACACTTCTGCTGCACAACTCTAATACATAGCATATCATGCTGTAAACACTCCCATAATGGAGACGGAAGGCATAATCACATCACTTCACATTCATATCAAAACCATGCAGACAGTAAGATTACATCTTATATACTTACCCTCACAACCAATCTGATTCACATGCTTATACACAATAAAACCATGCTTAACTCATATACATAAATACATCAATCGAATCATTTCAAAGCATTCAGAAACTAATAACAAATCACATGCCAAGTACGGATAATCATATTAACTGAAAAGTCATGTTTACTAAATACAGATTTACCTTCTGAAGCCCGTAGTTATATTCATATATTCATAAACTGATTCTTGCTCATTCAGATATCACATTCTGATGGCTATTTCGAAACAGAATAAAACAAACCATCAAAGTACCTGTTGACTCATAATAGTGAATAACGAGTACTGAGGGGGAGACCTCATGAGGGAACATATAGCCCGATCTCTGACCGGGTAAACCTCAGAGGGAACATATAATATAATGTACCATACAGGTACAAGTCGAAAAGCAACATCATCTTTTTCCACATTCCAAAAACATTTCATATCAAAGGGTTCGCGAGGAACCAGTCGTGGGACCTGATCAGGGTCCAAATCGTTCAAAGGGCGCTGCAGCTACAAAGACTCTATTAGGCATGCCTAACTATCCACTAGACTGACTCTCGCAGGTCATGCATCATTTAAATCATGTGTCACATCAGACAATATATAAATATCATCATACTTAATCCAGAGTATAGTAGACATATAAAGAAATTCATAATATCAGTCATGCTTAATACAAATCATGTTCAAGTCACACGACAAAGTTCATCATACACAATACTGCGTATAATTAGACATATCAATAAGTTCACACTACCCACATGTATCATGTATATCATGTGTCTATTTACACTGCATATATATATATACGTGTCATTATGCATGATCTAGAGTCTAATATCCAAATACATAAGTGTATAATATCAATCATACCCCATACTATTCATATTATAAAGCGTGTAATATAACTCAACCGACACATTTTAACACATCCAAGATTCTACAACATATCAGAATTAAAGATAGAATTATAATATGCCAATAATTCACAGCGCATAATCCTAATCAGGAAATTATACAATATACATCTAAGCACAGCATGTTATCCTAAGAGCAGGATCTGACTAAAGATAGGCATGACATATTTTATATTTTAATATAACCTATTCGGGAGTAACCAATTATGAACTTAACTTTTATAATTTCTTCATTTTCTAAACACGACATGTAATACAGATCACCATAATCATTAAATATCATATCCATAACCCCATAGCATTCAACCAAGAATAACGTAAAATTTTACACATGATATTAGTTATTCGAAGACTAATTGTATATCAAAATACAACATGCGTTATAATTTACATTAGTTAGTATTCATACACCAAATTACACAACTTAAATCAGATATTAGATTACCTGGAATTCCTCTTACTACTTCTATCATAAGCAAGTGTGAACATATTATCATTTCATTACTCTCACTTCAGAAAATAATCCAAGTTATGTTTCAAATTATAACGTATAATTTATTAAACATAATCCGTATAATAATAGGCATATAATCAAGTTCACATAGCATACGGGAAAGAAAAACCATGACAAAAACATTTAAAATTCATTTTCGGAACACAGAGCACATAAGAGAAAAACAGGGCAAAATGGAGGTTCTGTCGCGATCGCGACTTTGTCGCGCTCGCGACAGAAAGCGCGGGACACGGGTCCTGAGCAACCTTCACGCGACGTGAAGGTTGCTCACGACGCGTGAGCACTGCCCAAGATGCTCACGTCGCGTGAGTTTTGCTCACGTCGCGTGAGCTTCGCTCACGCCTCATGAGCATCTCTCACGCCACGTGAGCTTCACTCACGTCGTGAGCAATTCTCACGTTGCGTGAGCTTTGCTCACGCCGTGAGCCTTGCTCACGCCACGTGAGCTAAGCTCACGCCGTGAGCCTTGCTCACTCGTGAGCACTGCTCACTTCTCTTCACAGTTCACGATCTGTGAACTTGCCCTCAACACGCGAGAGCTGGATTTCACGTCTCTGTCGTACTCGCGACATTGTCGCGCTCGCGACAGCGTCGTGATCTTCAGTTCTCAGCAAAACACAGGAAAAATCCAAACATCCAAATCAAAACCATTTTCTCTCAAACCAAACTTGAATCCAATCTTACCTCAAAATAGAACTTCCCAAACATCTTAACCAATATAAAGCACAAGGTTTCAACAATTACTTCCAATCATATAATCTATTCACGTATTGAAACCTCAAAATGTAGAAAATCACAAACTTGACAGTACATTCAACCAATTCTCACAATCAATTTATTAATTCTATAATCATGCATATCCTTTCCTCACAATTAAAAACCCATACAATAAACATTCATTACAACCTAATACTCATCATCTATTTTCCAGAATTTAAACAAATCAAAGCATACATGCAAATTAATTGAAAAGCTTGGATAAAATACTCAAATAGCTCCCAAACCTTATTGAAGCAAAAACCACTCTTCTTCAAGCTTGATCCTCAAACCTTTTCTTGCCTTTATACTTCCTCTTGTTAGCCAAAGCTTACACAAATCAAAAACCCAAGAATTACTCTTAACCCAAAAACCCTAACTCAAATAAAACAAGGAGAAGAAGGGAAACATAATCTTTCTTAGGAAACCCTAGCACCCAAAACCATACACATACCTCCATAAAAGACTCTTAATCTCCACCAAGACATCAACCCATGCCTAGCCACCGAGAAGAACACGATCCAAGGAAAAGAAAAGAAAGAAGAAGGAGGAGGAGAAGAGCAAAACGTAATCTGCCTTCTCACTCCCTCTCTCTTTCCTTAATCTTATCTCCTCTTAATTGCTTACTCCACTTGTTTACTTCCCATGGGCCCAAATGTCCTCATATTACTAGCCCACTTAGCATCCTTTAATTGGCTCACACAAAATATCTTTGACTACATTTATACACACACCATACACATACATACACACTAGATAATCTCCTCATTTACCATTTTATCAATTTAATTCCTTCAATTAAGTCCTTACTACACCCAATTTCGTAAACACTAATTACCAAAATACCCTCATATGTCCTAACTTAACATGCGCATTCCGACTAGGCCTGTTTTGGGGTGTTACATGCTCACCAGAATAATCATTACTCAATTGCACATTAAAAATCAAAGTACAAACACCTCACACATAAACCAATTAACTTTTGCCAAAAGCTACACAAATCCTTTAATACTTCAAAGATGTCCGTAATACATGCCGTTTCCCTTAACAATACTTCTGTTAAAATCCAAAATCATTTTTCATTCACTTGTATAAGATTCCGAAATACTCCATGTACACCCTGTTAGCTTTCTCTCAATCAAAACGTGTCACACCCCGTTTGCCCCCTAGTAGAATGAGCCATATATGTGAGTATGTATTTGTATGTGTTTGGTATATCATATGTACCTTTTGAGAACATTGCATGTTTTGTGGTTTATTCCGGAGTGGGTGTGCATATAGAAATAAGGTGTGCATAAGTTGAGTTGTGATTATATGCATGTGAGCATATCATAGTGTGTGTATTAGATGAGATTGCATTGGGTGTGTTGCTCACACATGTGTAGGGTGCATTATTAGAGTGTTTCATTATGTGTGTGTGACATGTGCATCTAGTGTGTGAGTGATTAATGCCCTCCACTAAGATGTTGATAAGTGTAAAGGGGGAGAAAAGAAAGGAAAGAGAGAGGAAAAAGGGGAAAATTCTGAATTCCAATCCCATTTTCCCATTCTCCCTTCTCCTTTTCTCTTCTTCTTCCTCTTTGCTCTTCTCTAAGTGATTTGCTTGGATTCAAGTTGGACTGGTGGGAATTAATTGCTCCTTGTGTTTGATTGGTAAGCTTTATGCTTTTGGTTTTGCTTTTGTTCAAGTTCTTCTTCTTCCCTTGCATTTTTGTTGTTTTGGGTTTGAAGTTAGGGTTTTAAGTTTGTGTATTTTTGTGGTTTATTGCTTAGCTGAGACTCCAAGAGATCCTAAAGAAAAGGAAGTTGCTGGATCTAGTGGAACCAAGTAATAGAGCTTCTAATTTTGAGGTTTGGGAATTTGTGTTTTATGTATTGTTGGCATGATATTATTTGAATGAAATTCTGGAAATTTGATGTTCTTGATGCCTTTATTAGTTCTTATGTTATGGGTTTTAGTTCTCTTTGTCTATTTAAACCTTGATTGTGAATTTTGGAACCATTTATGAGATTGATGGATATGTGATGTGAATAGTGATGCAATTGATTGTGTAAATTGATGTTGTTCCTTGAATTCATGAGTAGGATTCGTTTATGGCATGATTTAATGATGTTTATTCGGCTTAATGTTTTTATTGGAGTGTGGGTATGTGGTTTAAAATGGAAATTGAGGGATTTTTTGGCTTGAAAATCTGGTGTTTTGGCTCGACAGCGTGGAATCTGGGCATGGGTCACGGTGACAACCATTTTGGTTGTGACCGTGAGGTGCCCAGATTTCGCATATGTTCTGGGTTTTGGGTACGTCACGGTGATAACCATTTTGGTTGTGACCGTGAGGTACCCAAACTTTTGCTTCTGTTTGGCTTCTTTGGTACGTCACGGTGACAACCATTTTGGTTGTGACCGTGAGGTACCCAGAACTTCAATTCTGTTTTGGGTTGTGGACATGTCACGGTGACAACCATTTTGGTTGTGACCGTGAGATGTCCAGCTTTTGGGTTCTGTTGATTTTCTTGGTACGTCATGGTGACAACCATTTTGGTTGTGACCATGAGGTACCCCTTATCAGCATTCTGTCGAGGGCTTTGGTATATCACGGTGACAACCATTTTGCTTGTGACCGTGACCTACCAGTCACGGTGACAACCAATTTGGTTGTGACTGTGACCTACCCTGTTTCTGCAATAAAATCCTGTTTTTTTCCTACGTTTTAGAAATGTTATACTATGGATTTTAGCATTCAATATCACTTGATATGAGCCATAATTGTTCTTGTAATGATCTATTGAAAGTATATGAATTCTTTATTTGTTATAATTAAAATGTGGACGTTAATTGTATGATTTTAGCCTGCAAGAGTCAGTCTAGTAGATAGTTAGGCATGCCTAATAGAGTCTCTTAGCTGTAGCCCTCAGTTCAGTTTGGATCCCGATTAGGTCCCTCGCTTGGTTCCTCGCGAAGCCCTTTGTGTTCGGATCTTGTTTAAGGTCCATATTGAAAATGTTTTGTGGAAATTAAATGTAAAAATTAGTTTCTCGATTCGTACCCGTAAGGTACTGTTTGTAATCGGCTCGTACCCGTAAAGTACTGTTTGTTCACTCGTTATCCACTACTTTGAGTCAGCAAGCACTTTGCCTTTTTGAATTTCTTTGTTATGTATGAAATTGTATTATCCGAATATGTTTATTAATGAGATGTTATGAAGGCAGTGGTACTTAATCGAAGGTATGACTCTATATGTTTATATGTGCATATGTTCATACTCTTGTTTAATGTGTACTTCTGATTATGCCATCTGTATGTGTATACCTTGACGACCATTGTGAATGGTTGTCCTTTGCTATATGTGTGTTTCCCCACTAAGCATTTATCGCTTAGCACGGTGTGTTTACCCGTGCAGGTGCGAAAGGAGTTTGCTTGGGAGAGTCGCAGCCATCGGAGTCAACACAGCTGGGTCTTTAGTGTAGGGCTTAATTTTGTATTTTGAGGATTCCTTTTGTATAGAACTCTCTTACTTCAGTTTTGTAATAGCTTCTGCATATGTATATGTATAATTTTGGGATTTGTAATTATCTTTTGTATCTTTGGGTTAATCAAACAGTAATGTAATGTTTTCCGTTATATTAATGTATGATCAGCTTATTTCCTGTATGGTTTTGTAAAGTTTTAAATTACCCTATATTTCGGTATGTATGTTTATGTATGGATGTATGTATATTCTGTATCTGTGTGGTGGCACCTCTACTCATACGGCATCTCACTCCTTATCGGATGGGATCGCTTAAGTACGGGTAAGGGGTGTTACAAAACGCATATGCAAATGTTTCTCATGTATGGTCAGAGGAATAATGCAATGACAATGTGATATTTCATGTATGCTAAGTGATGCAAAAGAAATGGAACTGATGCTGTAATGATGCACTTTATCCCATCCCCATGATTCAATATGCTTTTTATACAAATACTTTTTCTGGAGATAGCTGACAGGTACACAGAGTATTACCAAGACCTTACAGAATCCAAATACCCTTCTTTCTAAAAGTACCAAAATAAACTTTACTCGAACATATCAAAACAAAACTTACTGGAAGGTTCTGCAGACTCTGTCACTTCCCTACGGTGTGCAACAAATTTCGATGGCACCGGAGCAGCGCTAAGCAATTCCTTCACATCCTTTCTAGCTTGCTGAGCTATATTCTCACTCATCTTCTTAGGACAATAGACTAGTTGATGTTCTAAGCTGCCACATCTGAAACAAGCTCTAGTCATCAGTCAACACAAGCCCCGATGTCGCTTCTAATAGTACTGACATGTCGTCATTCCCTTAACTTTCTTACACTGGATCCCATGTTGCTTTTGACAATGTTGACACATCGGAGGTTCTCGAATCCTCTTACACGCTGACATCTCTTTACCCGAACCTTTTTTTCTTTTGGGGTACATTCCGAACAATTTCTTGAGAAGCTCGAGGAGAAGTCAATCTATCCAAAATCCAAATCAGCCCTTGCACTAACGTCCTATCATTAGAAATATGAACGGAATCTCCAATCGTAGGATGCTCAGAAAAACTCTGATCAGCACTAACTGGATTCACACTTTCTATTGTCTCGCCCACATTCTCACTAGGATCAGACTCCATCTAGAGACGACACAAGACAAGACACATCTGCATTAGGCCATGACACGAAACCGACTCACATGTAAATACTCGACACATAACAAACAAGACAACCAGAACCACCAAACCTGTGCTCTGATACCACTAACTGTAAACCCCTACCCATACGTAGGCGATCCCATCCGAATCGGAGTGAGATGCCCTATGAGTCAAGGTGTTACCACATAGATACAATGCAAAGCATACATAAATAAAGGGTAATTAAAAACTTACCTTGCGGGCAAAAGCTGGTCATGCCTTAATTCACCCACACGCAGGCACTAAACGGAAGTATATACACATGCATACATGCATACACTCCTTCAACCAGCGGAAGCATAAGGCGAGTAATAAAACCTAGGAATAACTTAATACATAAGCATTTTAACGTTACATCGTCTGAAATATTACAACAAAATATTTGCATAATAATTACATATACAAGAGGCTATAGAAATACATAATCCAAAATACAAAAGTTGAACAAAATACAAAACTCCTAACTCCTATGTGGACGACTTTGCAGATGCTCGACTCTAACAGAACCAAACCTGCCACCTGCATGGGAAAAGAACCCGTGCTAAGCAATAAACGCTTAGTGGGGAGAATACACAAGCAGTATGGACGACCATTCACAATGGTCGTCAAGGCATGATACATGCAAATAGCATATGCGAACATTCATATCATATAAATAATCATGCTTGCATAATCAAGGCATTCATTCGGACACTCATCCATATCCATATACTCATGTCGAAAGCAAACTAAGGCATATAGAATACCATACACAATACAAGTATTATCATACAGAACTACATACAATCTCACACGCATATACTTACTGAGGTATCAGATATCAGTACCTTACCGTGCATAGTCGCATGAGATTTACACATGCGATTATCATACCCAAATACCCATATATTAACTGAAAACCCATTCACATGCTAGAAGATTACCATGCAATAACGCACTCAACTATTATTCCAAGAACACTAGCTATCTAAGCCTACTTTTGTCATGTCAGTACACACACACAAGCCGAAACCCAAGGGAAGACGTCAAAACACCACACTTCCACTGCGCAACTCTATCATATAAAATATCATGCCATGAAACGTAGACACATAACAACATGCCGAAGATACTGCAATAGTTGAAATAAAAAGAACATGCAGCAAAATATTACATTCAGGGCATACACTAGTTTAAGATCAGATTCTTCTACGCTTTAACTTGCCTCATCATCTTCCATTACGGCACATACACTTACCGAAGCCTATCCACATGCATTGCACCCCAAATAATACATATGTAATCATTCAATAGTAAAGATCGCCTGATTCTGCATACTAGTTCACATGCTACCATAATAGTTAACAGCACAAAATAACATTCATATACATACTAATTAACTATATCAGTCCGTAATTTAAGCTCATATTAAAATACATATTAATTCATATGCTTATAACCTAACTAGTCGGATTCACATTCCCATAAGCATAACATAATAAAATATATTCATGGCATTTGAAAGATCATGGTCACAGTCATGCACGTTTTAATTCCAGTACTTATATCCATAACTGATGGTATACAAATACATTCACAATATGATATACATATATATATATACAGATATATATGTCCAATTCACATGTTTGAGTCACACTCAACCCATTCAGAGATTCATAGCCACATTCGGATACATAACTGATTCACATGTCTAAAATCATGTTCATTTGAATATCACATTTTCTCGTTCATATCAGACAAAACAAACAGAATACCTACTGACTCAAAATAATGGATAACGAGTGTACGTATGGCGGTACCTTACGGGTACGAATCGAAAAGCAACATCATTTTTCACATTCAAAAACATTTTTTGAGGGGACCTTAAACAAGATCAATACACATTAAAGGTTCGCGAGGAACCAAATAGGGACCTGATCGGGGTCCAATGTCTAAAGGTGCTGCAGCTAAAGAGACTCTATTAGGCATGCCTAACTATCCACTAGACTGACTCTCGCAGGTCATGCATCATTCAAATCATGTGTCGAATCACATAATATATATCATCATACATAATCCAGAGTATAGGAGACGTATACATATATTCATAATGTAAGTCATACCTCATACAATTCGCATTATGAAGCATGCAATATAGTTCAATCAATACACTTTAGCACTATACAGTGTTCTAAAACATATTAGAGTCAAACATAGAACAATATTTTGCCAACGATTAACAATGCATAATCTTAATCATGTAATGATGCAATTTACATTTAAACATAGCATATTATTCTTAGAGAAAGTTGATGAGAAACTGTATGCATAACACCTATCACAATTTAATATAACATGCTCATAATAATAGTAACCATGATCACGGCATTCAACTCACTTGTATACAATATGCAACTCATGATACGAATCACAATAATTTACATAGATAAACCAAAGCATACTTCCATGTGTAACATACAATTATACTCACATTCACAACAAGAAATCATAAATAAGACATGCATAATCCAATATCATTCAACATCCTATAACGTACAATATCGTATACATTACTTATTATTTGGCTAAGTCAAAATACCAATTATATCATTTGCACATTAAGAACACATAAATGAGGACTAAATAACTCAAAACAGAAGAAACCGGATTGAAAAAGACCTAAAAACGTTTGATGAAAATAGGAGGGATTCAGGCACTGAGGGACACGAGTCGTGATGAGGAGCACGACTTGTGCTCCTGAAGACTTGGGGAGCACGACTCGTGCTCCTGCTTCCTGCCAGAGCACGTCTCGTGTTCGTGGAACACGACTCGTGCTCTGGCTCTCTACTCCCTCAGATGGCATAAAACAGAAGAAAAAGAAGAGAGGAAGGACACTCACCAGAGGAACATGACTCACACTACCAAGCACGACTCGGACAGGTACACAGACAGCAAAACGAAGAAGGCAAAACATAGAAAAGACGAGAGGAAGAAAACAGAGGGAGAAGGAAGAAGATCAGCACGTCTCGTGCTCTTGAGGATGACTCGTGCTCTTTGAGTACATCTCGTGCTCTTGAGCGCGTCACGTGCTTACCTCCTCACAAAACCCACACTCTCCTAAGAACACGATGAACATCAAAATAATCCAGTAACGAAAAACCCATAACATCAAGAACAGAGGCTATCAAATTCACGCGATTCCCATTCCAAATTAATATACAAACAGTTCAAACCTAAATCATGCATTACTAACACAATACCCAAACAATTTATGCATAAACTCATATTAAAATACACAAATCACTGGAAATAAAACACACTTGCATACTCCTAATCCAAGGGGAAATGAAGACAGAGACAACCCAAACTCAAAATGACAAAATTACAGAGCTCCCAAACCTAGAAATGATGATCAAAAATCACTATTCAAGCTTCAATCTTCAGTCCTTTCCTTTCCTTTAAACTTCTTCTTGCAACCCAAAGCTTGCACAAACCAAAACCCAGAATTACTCTTTGAAAACCCTAACTCAAATAAAAACCAGTTGAAGAAGAAGAAGAAGAAGCAAATCCAAAATGCAGGAACCCTAAACCCCAACTTACCTCTTCAATCTTGCCTCTAAGACTTCCCAAAGAACTCCAGTTAACACACAAACCAGGGGATTAAGATCAAGAAGGGAGAAGAGAGAAGAAAGAAAACGTGAAGGGGTGGAGGAGAGGGCAGAACGTGATCTGCCTCCTTCTCTCTTTCTTTTTCCTTTTTCTTCTCTTCTCACTAATTGCACACACACCCACTAGCCACATGGCATCCTCCTATTGGCTCCAACCAAAATATCTTGTCTTATTACTCTTAAATCCTTTGACAAACTTGCACTTTACTCACTAGCACAATTCTTTCCTTACAAACTTTAATTGTCATTTCAATTAGGTCCTTACTACTCCAATTCCACATGCACACATTACCAAAATACCCTCGCTTATCCAGACTTAGCATACACATTCCAACTAGGCCCGATTTGGGGTGTGACAACTCTTCCCTCTTAAAATAATTTCGTCCTCGAAATTCACTTACACCGAAAAGAATTCCCAACAATACACTTTAATACACCACTGAACTCATACACTTCGCTTTTAAGCTGCTCACTTGCTTAAACTTATCACCATCACCATGCTCTTAAATCACTTTCTTATATTCGAATCAAACATGCTCACCAGAATAATCATTACTCAATTGCACATTAGAAATCAAAGTACAAACACCTCACACATAAACCAATTAACTTTCGCCAAAAGCTACACAAATCCTTTAATGCTTCAAAGATGTCCGTCATACATGCTGTTTCCTTTAACAATACTTCTGTTAAACTCAAAAATAATTTTACATTCACTTGTATAAGATTCCAAAATACTCCATGTACACCCTGTCAGCTTTCTCTCAATCAAAACGCATATGCAAATATTTCTCATATATGGTCAGAGGAATAATGCAATGAGAATGTGATGTTCAATGTATGCAGAGTGATGCAAAAGAAATGTAACTGATGCTGTAATGATGCACTTTATCCCATCCCCATGATTCAATATGCTTTTTATTCAAATACTTTTTCTGGAGATGGCTGACAGGTATACAGAGTATTACCAAGACCTTACAGAATCCAAATACCCTTATTTCTCAAAGTACCAAAATAAACTTTACTCGAACATATCAAAACAAAACTTACTGAAAGGTTCTGCAGACTCTGTCACTTCCCTACGGTGTGCAACAAATTCCGATGGCACTCGAGCAGCACTAAGCAATTCCTTCACATCCTTTCTAGCTTGCTGAGCTAGATTCTCACTCATCTTCTTATAACAATCGACTATTTGATGTTCTAAGCTGCCACATCTGAAACAAGCTCCAATCATCAGTCGACATAAGCCCCGATGTCGCTTCTGATAGTACTGACATGTCGGTATTCCCTTAACTTTCTTACACTGGATCCCATGTTGCTTCTGACAATGTTGACACATCGGAGGTTCTCAAATCCTCTTACCCGCTGACATCTCTCTCCCGATCCTTTTTTTCTTTTGGGGTATATTCCAAATAATTTCTTGAGAAGCTTGAGGAGCAATCAATCTATCCAAAATCTGAATAAGCCCTTGCTCTAACGTCCTATCATCAGAAATAGGAATGGAATCTCCAACCGAAGGATGCTCAGAAACACTCTGATCAGCACTTACTGGATTCACACTTTCTATTGTCTCGCCCACATTCTCACTAGGATCAGACTCCATCTAGACACGACACAAGACAAGACACATCTGCATTAGGCCATGACACGAAACAGACTCACATGCAAATACTCGACACATAATAAATAAGACAACCAGAACCACCAAACTTGGGCTCTAATACCACTACTATAACACCCCCCACCCATACGTAGGCGATCCCATCCGAATCGAAGTGAGATGCCGTATGAGTCAGGGTGTTACCACACAGATACAATGCAAAGCATACATAAATACAGGGTAATTAAAAACTTACCTTGCGGGCAAAAGCTGGTCATGCCTTAATTCACCCACACGCAGGCACTAAATGGAAGTATATACACATGCATACACGCATACACTCCTTCAACCAGCAGAAGCATAAGGCGAGTAATAAAACCGAGGAATAACTTAGTACATAAGCATTTTAATGTTACATCATCTGAAATATTACATCAAAATATTTGCATAATAATTACATATACAAGAGGCTATAGAAATACATAATCCAAAATACAAAAGCTGAACAAAATACAAAACTCCTAACTCCTATGTGGCCGACTTTGCAGATGCTTGACTCGAATAGAACCAAACCTGCCACCTGCACTGGAAAAGAACCATGCTAAGCGATAAATGCTTAGTGGGGAGAACACACAAGCAGTATGGACGACCATTCACAATGGTCGTCAAGGCATGATACATGCAAATGGCATATGCGGACATTCATATCACATAAATAATCACGCTTGCATAATCAAGGCATTCATTCGGACACTCATCCATATCCATATACTCATGTCGAAAGTAAACTAAGGCATATAGAATACCATACACAATACAAGTATTATCATGCAGAACTACATACAATCTCACACGCATATACTTACTGAGGTATCGTATATCAGTACCTTACCGTGCATAGTCGCATGAGATTTACACATGTGATTATCATACCAAATACCCATACATTAACTAAAAACCCATTCACATGCTATAAGATTACCATGCAATAACGCACTCAACTATTATGCTAAGAACACTAGCTATCTAAGCCTACTTTTGTCATGTCAGTACATACACACTAGCCGAAACCTAAGGGAAGACGTCAAAACACCACACTTCCACTGCACAACTCTATCACATAAAATATCATGCCATTAAATGTAGACACATGACAACATGCCAAAGATACTACAATAACTGAAACCAAAGGAACATGCAGCAAAATATTACATTCAGGGCATACACTAGTTCAAGATCAGATTCTTCTAGACTTTAACTTGCCTCATCATCATCCATTACGGCGCATACACTTACCGAAGCCAATCTACATGCATTGCACCCCAAATAATACATATGTAATCATTCAATAGTCAATATCGCCTTATTATGCATACTAGTTCACATGCTACCATAATAGTTAACAACATAAAATAACATTCATATACATACTAATTAACTATATCAGTCCGTAATTTAAGCTCATATTCATATGCATATTAATTCATATGCTTATAACCTAACTAGTCGGATTCACATTCCCATAAGCATAACATAATAAAATATATTCATGGCATTTGAAAGATTATGGTCACAGTCATGCACGTTTTAATTCCAGTACTTATATCCATAGCTGATGGTATACAAATACATTCACAATATAATATACATATATATATATATATATACAGATATATATGTCCAATTCACATGTTTGAGTGACACTCAACCCATTTAGAGATTCATAGCCACATTTGGATACATAATTGATTCACATGTCTAAAATCATGCTCATTCGGATATCACATTTTCTTGTTCATATCAGACAAAACAAATAGAATACCTGCTGACTCAAAATAGTGGATAACGAGTGTACGCATGGAGGTACCTTAAGGGTACGAATCGATGTATGGCGGTACCTTACGGGTACTGATGCGGAACCCCAAGGCTAAAGAACCCGAAACCCCTAAGAACACACAATATGGCAAGAACATGAACAAGAAGAAACTCCCAATCTAAAGAACCCCCAAACAACATATGAATGGAAACGCTTATGATAGATTGCTTTATAAACACAAGAACAGAATTCACCACAAAGTAAATACCTTGATAAGAAATAAGTTCTTGATGCAAAAGAAGAAGACAAGCAAATCCTCTCCCTTGAAGAAAATTCGGCCAAGCCAAATGATGATATTCAAAAGTGTTTAAAATCTGCCTTTTACAACTTATAATGAGGTATTTATAGCCCCCAAAAGGTAGGTAACCCTAAATAAGTCAAAAGGCCACCTAACACTTGGGCCTCCCACCAAACCCTAAATTAGTCAAAAGGCCACATAACACATGGGCCTTCCACCAAATAACTAAAGCCCAAACTTATTAACTCTAAAATACAGCCCACAAGCCTAAAATAATTAAATTAAATGAGCCCAAGCTAAAATAAGCCCAACTCACTTAAAATAAGCCTATTAAGCTATATGAGGGTCTAACTAAACAAATTAAAATAAAACAAGTCCAACATAATAAAATAAGTCCCTTGGGCCACCTAAAGCTACTCTACTTGCTTAAAATAGTTGATCAAGCCCATTTGATTCTTCTCATGTCCATTCGGCCCCATTGGATTTGCATTAATGCCATTCGGCCCCAATCTCCCTTGACTTTCCATAATTTCCACAATTTGGCTCGTGTAGGATTGTCATGATGGGTTGACCCCCCTGTGCACGCATCATCCCCTCCCTCTTTAGAGAAGATTCGTCCTTGAATTTTCGTCTTATTCAAGTTGGGAATTGAAGCTGGTGGAATAAATTGGTCTTTATAAACGATCTTGGGAATAGGTGGAAATAATATGAAAGCATCTTAAAAAAAGAACTCATCATGTTCCTGCAAGTTAACACAAAAACTAGGAAAAATATGGTTAGTTAATTCAGGAATCTCATTTTGATCATGATTATCTTCTTTTTCCATGTTCAATTCAACCTCCTGAAGCACCACATGATCAATCATAACATGTTGATCGTCCAACTCAACTAAACAAGCATCTTCCATTTTACAATCTTCTTCCTTGTCCCTCAAACAATCAACGTCTACACTTCCACTTATGTCTTCCTCATTTACAACATCATTATCATATAAATCTATAGCATCTCTTTCAGCTTCACAAATAATCTCTTCACTACAACTTCCTCTTTCTTTCTTTTTCCTTTTGCAAACACTTATCTAGTTGTCTAAAAAGTTGTTTAAACCGCAATTCTGCATTTTTAAGGTCTTCCTTCAATAACTTAGTATCCTTTTTTAACTCATCCAATGTTTCTTGATCTAAATGTTGTCTTGACTTGTAATAGGACATCCTCACAATCACTTCCTCACGTGTTTCACTCAAAATATGGCACTCCACTCGTGTCACTCTATTTGGCTTTACCTTCTTTTAAGGTCACTCACTCGAGCCTTTTTACCATTCAAGCTTGCTATCTTCAATTGCACTTTAGAACTCAATCCCAAGTCAAGATGATTCACAAGTCAACAAATTTAAATGAGAATGCAATGAAAACACTTAACAAAGAAAGTCAAGAATGACGCCTACCAACAAATTGCCACTTTTATTTTTCAAATTAATTTTTCAAATTCAAATGTTGGACAAATTTGAATCTTGGTATTTCCCTAAGAGAAAAGTCAATTTTGATACAATGGATGTGAAGACAAGAAATCAAAAAAAGTCAAAAATGACAACTACCCATAAATATTTACTTTGACTTTTCAAATTAATTTCCAAATTCAAAGTATGACCAAATCTAAATTTTTGTTTCTTTGTGATTTTTCTTTCCTAACTTTATCTCAATGCTGACTTTTCTTTTTTTTTTTTTTTAAATTCGGATGAAAAGTGCTGTGAATAGTACTGTGAACTGTAACTTGAACGGTACCAACGATTTTCTTTCTTTTTTTTAGAACTTAAAATATCAAACACAAGATCTGATATAGGAACAAAGAAGAACACAAAAGAACAAATTCAAAAATAAAGAAGAACACGAAATTGATAAGAATAAGATTGCAAATTAAACAACGCAGAATTATCTTGTTCTAATGGAAATAAAATAATAGAAAAAAAATAACACAAGATAAATAAGAATTTATCCTAATCCAAGCTCTGATACCAAATGATGCGGAATCCCAAGGCTAAAGAACCCGAAACCCCTAAGAACACACAATATGGCAAGAACATGAACAAGAAGAAACTCCCAATCTAAAGAACCCCCAAACAACATGTGAATGGAAATGCTTATGATAGATTGATTTATAAACACAAGAACAGAATTCGCCACAAAGTAAATACCTTGATAAGAAATAAGTTCTTGATGCAAAAGAAGAAGACAAGCAAATCCTCTCTCTTGAAGAAAATTCGGCCAAGCCAAATGATGATATTCAAAAGTGTTTAAAATCTGCCTTTTACAACTTATAATGAGGTATTTATAGCCCCCAAAAGGTAGGTAACCCTAAATAAGTCAAAAAGGCCACTTAACACATGGGCCTCCCACCAAACCCTGAATAAAAAGCCCACCTAACACATGGGCCTTCCACCAAATAACTAAAGCCCAAACTTATTAACTCTAAAATACAGCCCACAAGCCTAAAATAATTAAATTAAATTAGCCCAAGCTAAAATAAGCCCAACTCACTTAAAATAAGCCTATTAAGCTATATGAGGGTCCAACTAAACAAATTAAAACAAAATAAGTCCAACATAATAAAATAAGTCCCTTGGGCCACCTAAAGCTACTCTACATGCTTAAAATAGTTGATCAAGCCCATTTGATTCTTCTCATGTCCATTCGGCCCCATTGGATTGGCATTGATGCCATTCGGCCCCAATCTCCCTTGACTTTCCATAATTTCCACAATTTGGCTCGTATAGGATTGTCATGATGGGTTGACCCCCCCTGTGCACGCATCAGGTACGAATCGAAAAGCAACATCATTTTTCACATTAAAAAAAATTTTCTGAGGAGACCTTAAACAAGATCCATACACATTAAAGGTTCGCGAGGAACCTAACAGGGACCTGATCAGTGTCCAAACATCCAAAGGTGTTGCAGCTAAAGAGACTCTATTAGGCATGCCTAACTATCCACTAGACTGACTCTCGCAGGTCATGCATCATTCAAATCATATGTTGAATCACATATTATATATCATCATACATAATCCAGAGTATAGGAGACGTATACATATATTCATAATGTCAGTCATACCTCATACAATTCTCATTATGAAGCATACAATATAGTTCAATCAATACACTTTAGCACTATACAGTGTTCTAAAACATATTATAGTCAAACATAGAACAATATTTTGCCAACGATTAACAATGCATAATCTTAATCATGCAATGATGTAATTTACATTTAAACATAGCATATTATTCTTAGAGAAAGTTCATGAGAAACTGTATGCATAACACCTATCACAATTTAATATAACATGCTCACAATAATAGTAACCATGATCATGGCATTCAACTCACTTATATATAATATGCAATACAAGACACGAATCACAATAATTAACATAGATAAACCAAAGAAAACTTCCATGTGTAACACACAATTATACTCACATTCACAACAAGAAATCATAAATAAGACATGCATAATCCAATATCATTCAATATCCTATAACATACAATATCGTATACATTACTTATTATTTGGCTAAGTCAAAATACCAATTATATCATTTGCACATTAAGAACACATAAATGAGGACTAAAGAACTCAAAACAGAAGAAATCGGATTGAAGAAGACCCAAAAACGTTTGATGAAAACAGGAGGGATTGAGGCACTGAGGGACACGAGTCCTGCCGAGGAGCACGACTCGTGCTCCTAAAGACTTCAGGGGCACGAGTCGTGTTGAGGAGCACGACTCGTGCTCCTACTTTTCGCCAGAGCATGTCTCGTGTTCGTGGAACACGACTCGTGCTCTAGCTCTCTACTCCCTCAGATGGCATAAAAGAGAAGAAAAAGAATAGAGGAAGGACACTCACAAGAGGAGCATGACTCACACACCCAAGCACGACTCGGACAGCCACACAGACAGCAAAACGAAGAGGGCAAAATATAGAAAAGATGAGAGGAAGAAAACAGATGGAGAAGGAAGAAAATCAGCATGTCTCGTGCTCTTGAGCACGATTCGTGCTCTTTGAGTACATCTCGTGCTCTTGAGCACGTCACGTGCTCGTCTGCTCACAAAACCCACACTCTCCTAAGAACATGATGAACATCAAAATAATCCATTAACGAAAAACCCAAAATGTCAAGAACAAAGGATATCAGATTCACGCGATTCCCATTCCAAATCAATATACAAACAGTTCAAACCTAAATCATGCATTACTAACACAATACCCAAACAATTTATGCATAAACTCATATTAAAATACACAAATCACTGGAAATCAAACACACTTGCACATTCCTAATCCAAGGGGAAATGAAGATAGAGACAACCCAAACTCAAAATGATAAAATTACAGAGCTCCCAAACCTAAAAATGACGATCCAAAATCACTCTTCAAGTTTCAATCTTCAGTCCTTTCCTTTCCTTTAAACTTCTTCTTGCAACCCAAAGCTTGCACAAACCAAAACCCAGAATTACTCTTTCAAAACCCTAACTCAAATAAAAACCAGTTGAAGAAGAAGAAGCAAATCCAAAATGCAGGAACCCTAAATCCCAACTTACCTCTTCAATCTTTCCTCTAAGACTTCCCAAAGAACTCCAGTTCACACACAAACCAGGGGATGAGGAGCAAGAAGGGAGAAGAGAGAAGAAAGAAAATGTGAAGGGGAGGAGCAGAGGGCAGAACGTGATCTGCCTCCTTCTCTCTTTCTTTTTCCTTTTTCTTATCTTCTCACTAATTGCACACACACCCACCCGCCACATGGCAGCCTCCTATTGGTTCCAACCAAAATATCTTGTCTTATTACTCTTAAATCCTTTCACAAACTTGGACTTTACCCACTCACACAATTCTTTCCTTACAAACTTTAATTATCTTTTCAATTAGGTCCTTACTACTCCAATTCCACATGCACACATTACCAAAATACCCTCGCCTATCCCGACTTAGCATACACATTCCGGCTAGGCCCGATTTAGGGTGTGACAGTTAGAGTTGTTTAAGGACTACGACTACATTTTCGATTACCATCCGGGTAAGGCCAATGTGGTCGCAGATGCTTTGAGTAGGAAGTCAGTTTTGTCTTTGTTCTTCAGATGGTTCTAATTGAGATTTGATTCTGATGGGACTTTGGTTGCCCAATTGAGACTGAAGCCTACTTTGAGACAGTTGATAGTGGATGCTCAGAAGGATGATGTGAGATTGCAACGGACTTTGCTAGAGGTTCAGCAGGGTAAGCAATCAGAGTTCTCGGTTTTGGATGGGGTGCTTCTGTATAGGAATCGTTTGTATGTGCTCGAGAATGATGAGTTAAGGAAATAGCTTTTGAGTGAGGCACACACTACGGTTTTCACTATGCATCCCCGGTGGTGAGAAAATTTATCAAGACATGAAGCAATTCTATTGGTGGTCTGGCATGAAGAGAGACATTGTGGATTATGTGGCCAAGTGTTTGACCTGTCAGTAGGTAAAGGCTGAGCATCAAGTCCCTTTGGGATTCCTCACTCCTTTGCCCGTCCCTGAGTGGAAATGGGATGACATCGCTATGGATTTCGTATCGGGTTTGCCGTTGACTCAGAGGAAGCATGATTCGGTTTGGGTGATTGTGGATCGGCTTACAAAGTCAGCTCATTTTCTGCAAGTTAGAGTGGATTATTCGATGGATAAGCTAGCCAATATTTATGTGGATGAGGTAGTTAGATTGCATGGAGTGCCGTTGTCTATAGTGTTGGATCGGAATCCAAGGTTCACATCGAAGTTTTGGAAGGAATTCCAAAGAGCTTTGGGTACCAAGTTGAATTTCAGTATAGTATTTCATCCTCAGACAGATGGGCAGTCAGAGAGGGTCATTCAGATTTTGAAGGATATGTTGCGGGCTTGTGCTTTGGAATTTTCAGGTAGTTGGGACAGATATGTGCAGCTTATAGAGTTTGCCTACAACAACAGTTATCAGTTGTGCATTGGTATGTTGCCGTATGAAGCTTTATATGGTCGACCGTGTAGGACTCCGGTTTGTTGGACAGAGTTAATCGAGCGATCTTTCATTGGGCCAGAGATGATTAGAGATACCAAAGAGAAGATCAGAGTTGTGCAGCGGAATCTAAAGGTGGCTAAGGATAGGTAGAGGTCCTATGCCAATTTGAAGAGAAAGGATATTCGGTTTGAAGTCTGGGACAAGGTTTTCCTTAAGGTTTCACCTTGGAGGAAAGTGTTGCGATTCGGTAAGAAAGGTAAGGTTAGTCCTCGGTTTATTGGACCTTATGAGGTATTAGCAAAGGTTGGTCTGGTAGCTTATAGGTTGGCATTACCGATAGAGTTGGCGAAGTTGCACGATGTATTTCACATTTCTATGCTTTGTCGGTATAGATCAGATCCTTCGCATGTGTTGTCAGTCCAAGATGTGCAAGTGCAGACAGATTATTCGTATAATGAGGAACAAGGTATTATGGCATCATCATGGTATTGAAGAAGCAACTTGGGAACCAGAGGCAACGATGAGGACTCAGTATCCACAGCTTTTCAGTTCAGGTGAGAATTTCGAGGAAAAAATTCCTATTAGTAGGGGAGAGTTGTAACACCCCGTTTACCCACTAGAAGATGGAGCCATTTGTGCATGTGTACATGATGTGTGTGAAGGCATGTGATAAGTGTAACACCCCTTACCCGTACTTAGGCGATCCCATCCGATAAGGAGTGAGATGCCGTATGAGTAAAGGTGCCACCACACAGATACAGAATATACATACATTCATACATAAACATACATGCCGAAATACAGGGTAATTTTAAACTTTACAACACCAAACATGAAATAAGCTGATCATGCATTAATATAATGGAAGTCATTACGTTACTGTTCTGATCAACTAAGAGGTATAATAGATAATTACAAATGCCAAAAATACATATACAGAAGCGGAAGCTATTACAAAATCAATATAAGAGAGTTCTATACAAAAAGAATCTCAAAATACAAAACTCAGTCCTATTCTAATCCCTGCTATGTTGGCTTAGACTGCGGTGACTCTCCCAAGACAACTCCTTCCGCACCTGCATGGGTAAACACACCGTGCTAAGCGATAAACGCTTAGTGGGGAAACACACATATAGTATAAGAATGACCACTCACAATGGTCGTCAAGGCAATACACATGCGAACTTCATGAACATAAATACAATAATCATTGCATAACAATAGCATATACTCATGCTCACATACATAAAGCTGTCCATCAGATAGTTCGTAACAATATTCATATATTCATAACATATTACACTTTTCACCATTGAATCCATTCATAAATCACATACATTTTCTCATATTACAAATCATACAAGGCACCTGCTGACTGAGGGAGTGGATAACGAGTATACGGACAGTACTTTACGGGTACGAGCCGATACGGACAGTACTTTACGGGTACGAGCCGATAAAATCAAGATCCTTTTAACTTTTGCAAAGCATTTTCAAAGGGGACCTTAAACAAGATCCTTTCTTATAAGGGTTCGCGAGGAACCAAACGAGGACCTGATCGGGGTCCAAACTTATCAAAGGGCGCTGCAGCTAAGAGACTCTATTAGGCATGCCTAACTATCCACTTACTAGACTCTAGCAGGTCATGCATAAACCATTCAATTCATTTCATAAGATATTAAACATAAATCTCATAAGCACTAAAGGAAACTGGAGTTCAAAACCACACGCAGTGAAGGAAAAATTCATTCAACATACAGGAATTGTCGCGCTCGCGACAGAGACCGAAGTCTCTTCACTGCGCGCGCGATGAATTTCGCGACCGCAAGGAGGACGGAAGGCCAGGCTCTGTCGTGCTCACGACGAGTGTCGCGATCGTGACAGAGAACAAAAATGTGGCTATCGCGGGCTCGCGATAACACTTGGCCAACATTGTGCTCTGTCGCGATCGCGACAGAGGATGCTCAACACCTCAGCTGTCGCGGGCTCACGGCGGGATCGCGTGCTCGTGACAGTGAAGCTCCAATCACCGCTCTCTGTCGCGCTCGCGACAGGTGTCGCGATCACCACAGCATTCGGGATTTCGAAAATTTGCAGAATTCTGCAGATTTTCCTCCTCCAGAAATCACCCATACACAGACAAAATCCAACCATGAGCCTCTTACCTCAAACCCAGCCATCCAATAGCATCAACAACCATAATATGACATTTAATAACAAGAAATTTCATACAATACATTAATTTAAACCTCCAATTTCAAGATTCAACCAAAAACCCAATTTATGCCCAAAACCACATCAATTCCCAAATTACAAAAATTAACTCATGCTCTTGCAAGATCCACATTCAAAAACAATAACCCATATCATACATACCATAGCAAAGGCATATCACAACCCAATTTCCACAAATCATCAAGAACACATACATGAACATATTTACATGCAAAAGCAAGAAAATCCCAAACCTTCAAATCCTTAGCTCCTATTGCTTGGATCCACTAGTTCCAGCCTTCTCCTTGGCCTTTGGCTCGCGAGGAGGCTCAACTAAGTACAAACAAGCACCCAAACACCAAGAACACAAACCCTAGCTTAGATCAAACCCAAGAAGAAGAAGAATAATATGCATGAATAACCAAAAGAAAAAAGCATAAGCTTACCAAGGAAGATGAAAGGGAGTAATTAATTCCACCACTTGAGCTTGAATCTAAGTAGAACTCTTAGGACAGTGCAAAGGAGGAAGAAGAAGAAGAAGAAGAAGAAGAAGAGAAAACAGGAATGGGTTTCAAAAAAATCAGATTTCCCTTTTTCATTTCCTCTTTCCCCATCTTTCTTTCCCCTTTACACATGTCAACCATCTAATGGAGGAGATCATTTACTCACACCCTAACTAAATGTATCACATGCACACAAGACTCTCCCACTAATGCATACCCTACAAATGTGTGAACACACACTTTCAATGATTTCTCCAAACAAAACACCCTACAAATGTATGCATGCCTACACACTACAATAACCCACTGGTGTATACCCTACTATGGTGCACTCACGCACACACAAATCTGACCCAACTAATTCACACCATAGTGCAACACATGCACACACGCACCAGAAAAACTCCAAATCATACAATATTACCAAAATGCCCTTATTATGCTAGACTTATACAAATGCACACACGTACATATATGGCTCATTCAACTAGGGGGCAAACGTGGTGTGACAACTCTCCCCTACTAACAAGAATTTCGTCATCGAAATTCTCACCTGATCTGAACAACTGCGAGTACTGAATTCTCATCGACTCCTCTGGTTCCCATGTTGCTTCCTTGATCCCATGGTGATTCCACAAAACCTTGACCAAAGGAATCTGCTTATTCCTCAACTGTCTTACTTCTCACGCTAACATAGCTCTAGGCTCCTCATCGTAGGAAAAATCTGATTGCACTTGAACTTCTTGAACTGACAAAACATGAGAAGGATCCGATCTATACCGACGGAGCATCGAAATGTGAAACACATCATGAAGCTTCGATAATTCCATCGGCAAAGCCAATCTGTAAGCTACTGGACCAACTCTTACCAACACCTCATACGGACCAATAAAGCGAGGACTAAGCTTTCCTTTCTTCCCAAACCGAAGCACTTTTCTCCAAGGAGAAACTTTAAGAAAAACTTTATCCCCAACTTCAAATTGCACATCTTTTCTCTTCAGGTTGGAATAAGACTTCTGTCGATCCTTAGCTGCTTTCAAGTTCCGCTGCACAACTCTGATCTTCTCCTCTGTATCTCTAACCAGATCTGGCCCAATCACTGACCTCTCAGATAACTCTGTCCAACAAACTGGAGTCCTACACTGACGTCCATACAAGGCCTCATACGGTGATATACCAATACTCGACTGAAAACTGTTGTTGTAGGCAAACTCCATCAGCGACACATACTTGTCCCACTACCTGGAAAATCCAAAACACATGCTCTTAACATATCCTCTAAGATCTGAATCACTCGCTCGGACTGACCATCTGTCTGAGGATGAAACGCTGTACTGAAATTCAGCTTGGTACCCAAGGCCCATTGCAACTCTTTCCAGAACATAGATGTGAACCTTGGATCTCGGTCTAAAACTATAGACAAAGGCACTCCATGCAACCGAACTATCTCATCCACATAGATACTGGCCAATCTATCTATCTGGTAGTCCATCCTAACCGGTAGAAAGTGAGCAGACTTCGTGAGTCGATCTATAATAACCCAAACAGAATCATGCTTTTTTCTGAGTCAAGGGCAACCCAGAAACAAAATCCATGGCGATATCATCCCACTTCCACTCCGGAACGGACAAAGGCATGAGCAATCCAGAAGGAACTTGGTGCTCAGCCTTAACCTGCTGATATGTCAAGCACTTGGATACAAAGTCTACTATTTCCCTCTTCATACCCGACCACCAATAAAATTGCTTCATATCCCGGTACATCTTGTTACCCCCGGGATGCATGGTGAAAACTGTACTATGTGCCTCAACCAAAAGCTGTCTTTTTAACTCTTTATTATTCGGTACACACAAACGGTTTCTAAACAGAAGAACCCCATCCTGAATCGAAAACTCTGACTGCTTGCTTAAACTAACCTCTTCCACAATCCGTTGAAGCTTCTCATCAACCTTCTGAGCATCCACTATCCTCTGCCTCAAGGTAGGCTTGACCCTCAACTAAGATATCAAAGCCCCATCTGAACAAAACTTCCATCTAAACCGTCTCAAAAATAAGGCAGAAACTAACTTCCGACTCAAAGCATCTGCGACTACATTGGCCTTACCCGGATGGTAATCCACAATGCAATCATAATCCTTAAACAGCTCAAGCCATCGACATTGCCTCATATTCAGTTCCTTCTGAGTCAGGAAATACTTCAAACTCTTGTGGTCCGTAGAGATCCTGCACTTCTCTCTATATAAATAATGATGCCAAATCTTCAAAGCAAAAACAACCGCTGCTAACTCAAGATCATGCGTCGGGTAATTCCTCTCATGTGGCTTCAACTGCTGAGAAGCATAAGCCACAATCTTACCTTCCTGCATCAGAACACATCCTAGACCAACACCTGAAGCATCGCTATACATAACAAACTCCTTACCCGAGGTGGGTTGAGTTAGTATAGGAGCTTCAACCAACAACTGCTTCAACCTCTCAAAACAAGCCTGAGACTTATCCGACCACTCGAACTTAACTCCTTTCCTCAGCGACTTAGTCATCAGAGCAGCAATCACAGAGAAACCCTTAACAAACCGACGGTAGTAACCCTCAAGACCAAGGAAACTCCTCACTTCCTGAACATTCCTAGGAGCTTTCCAATCGACTATCGCCTCAATCTTAGCTGGATCTACTTGAATACCCTTAGCTGAAACTATGTGGCCCAAAAACGACACTTCCCGAAGCCAAAAATCACACTTACTCAACTTGGCAAACAACTGATGTTCCCTTAACACTTGCAAAACAAATCGGAGATGCTCCTCATGCTCAGACTCATCCTTAGAATACACCAGGATATCATCTATAAACACCACCACAAACCGGTCTAAGTATGGCCTAAACACTCGGTTCATCAAATCCATGAATGCCGCTGGAGCATTAGTCAAACCAAACGGCATCACAAGGAACTCATAATGGCCATACCGAGTCCGAAATGCGGTCTTAACCACATCCTCATCCTTAACACGAAGCTGATAATACCCCGACCGTAGATCTATCTTAGAGAAAACACCGGAACCCCGAAGCTGATCAAACAAATCCTCGACTCTAGGCAACGGATACTTGTTCTTCACTGTGACCTTATTGATGTGCCTGTAGTCTATACACATCCTCAAGGATCCATCCTTCTTCTTAACAAATAGAACCGAAGCTCTCCAAGGAGATATGCTGGGTCGAATAAACCCCTTATCCAATAGCACTTGTAGTTGAGTTTTAAGTTCTCTGAACTCCACAGGAGCCATCCGATAAGGTGCTTTCAATACAGGTGTGGTACCCGGCATAATCTCTATGGCTAGCTCAACTTCCCTCTCTGGAGGCAATCCCAGCAATTCACTTGGAAAAACATCATCGAACTCTCGAACAACAGGGATGTCCTCAATCCTAACTTGCTCCCTCTTGGAATCCAAAACTACAGCCAGAAAAGCCTCACAACCCTTTCTCAAAAACCTCTTGGCTTGAATCGCAGAAATCACATTGTTCACAGAACTCGCACCCAAACCTCTTACAAACACTGGAGCTTGATTCCTATCCCGAAGCACGAAGGTCTTCCTATGACAATCAACTACCGCTCGATGCTCACCCAACCAATCCATACCCAAAATCAAATCATACTCTCTAAAGGGCAACTCTATCAAATCCACAGGGAACTCAACTCCCTCAACCAACAAAGGACAATTCCTATAAACTCTACTCACACTGACACTATGCCTTAATGGATTGGTCACACAAATCTCATAGTCTAACTGATCTACCACATGCAACTTATCAATTATCTTATCTGTGCACAAATATGATTGTGTGGAACCAGGATCTATTAGAGCATATAATTCAGTGTTATGGAGTAGGAACTTACCAGCAATCACATCAGGGGCATCCTGCTCCTCTCTGGCTCTAACTGCATAAGCTCTAGCTGCTACCGGTGGTGGACGCTCAACGGTCTCAGAAACAGCTCCCTCTCTAGGTCGACCGCCTCGACCTCTACCTCTACCTCTACCTCTTGCAGCCTGGGAAACATTCGATCCAACTCTGCTAGCTCCTCCCTGAGGTCTCGAATCCTCACCCAACAGTGGACAATTAGCCAAACGGTGCTCGGTGCTCCCACACTCAAAGCACCCACCAGTGAGCCACCTATACTCACCCCGGTGAGCCTTGCTGCAGTTCTCACAAACAGGTATCACATCAGATCGGCCACCCCTACATGAGCCAGATACTGCAGCTGAACCTTGCCTTCTCCCTCTGGTAGCCGAACCAGCCGATGGTTCATCTTACGGGTTCCTAAATCTCTTACCCGAAGATAAAGAGAAACAACTCCAGCAGAACTCCTTCGCTGGGCTCTTTCTCTAATAAAAGATTTCGTCTTCTCCGCCCTCATGGCAGCCTCAACAATCTGATAATAACTTACCCCCGGTGTAACCATCAAAAAGATCAAAGCAATCTTCAAAGAGTCGTTCAACCCGGCTTCAAAATGCTTGCATCTGAAATCATCCGTCATAACCCAACGCGGAGCATACCGAGATAACCGATTAAACTCCTTCTCATAGTCCGCAACTGACAAAGCTCTTTGCCTCAAACTCAGAAACTATGCCCATCTAGCGTCCTTATATGCCTGAGTCACATACTTCTTAGTGAACTCCTCACTAAAGAAGTCCCAATTAACTGGATCAGGCATCTGAGGTTGCCTACATACCAACTCCCACCATTCATAAGCCGACCCTTAAAGCAATGCCACAGCACACTCAGCTTACTGATCGGGAGGACACCTGACTTCCCTCAAAGCTCTCTTAACCTTATCAAGCCACTTCTCAGCTACCTCTAACTCATCAAGCCCAGTCCCATAAAAATCCTCGACACCAGCTCTTCTTAAACTCTCTATCGGAGCTTACGGGGCAGTCACCCTTTCCAGAACCCGAGCCATGTCCTGATGCAATCTGAACATTGCCTCAAAAGGCATGGCAGCGGCCTCGGGCTAGACCTTAGCACATTGAACCGACACAAAAAATGAAACAGACGGATCTACAACTGGAGGATTCACACTTTCAGCAGATTCCTCGAGCGCACCATGAGCAGAATCAGAATCCATATAACAAACAAGAGGACAACCGCATCAGCCAACACAGCCCTAGACATAGACATATCTACACATATCATCACACAGACAATCACCCAGAAATGCCTAAACCTAGGCTCTGATACCACAACTTGTAACACCCCTTACCCGTACTTAGGCGATCCCATCCGATAAGGAGTGAGATGCCGTATGAGTAAAGGTGCCACCACACAGATACATAATATACATACATTCATACATAAACATACATGCCGAAATACAGGGTAATTTAAAACTTTACAACACAAAACATGAAATAAGCTGATCATGCATTAATATAATGGAAGTCATTACATTACTGTTCTGATCAACTAAGAGGTATAATAGATAATTACAAATCCCAAAAATACATATACAGAAGCAGAAGCTATTACAAAATCAATATAAGAGAGTTCTATATAAAAAGAATCTCAAAATACAAAACTCAGTCCTATTCTAAACACTGCTGCGTTGGCTTAGACTGCGGCGACTCTCCCAAGGCTACTCCTTCCGCACCTGCACAGGTAAACACACCGTGCTAAGCGATAAACGCTTAGTGGGGAAACACACATATAGTATAAGAACGACCACTCACAATGGTCGTCAAGGCAATACACATGGGAACTTCACGAACATAAATACAATAATCATAGCATAACAATAGCATATACTTATGCTCACATACATAAAGCTGTCCATCAGATAGTTCGTAACAATATTCATATATTCATAACAGATTACACTTTTCACCATTGAATCCATTCATAAATCACATATGTTTTCTCATATTACAAATCATCCAAGGCACCTGCTGACTCGAGGGAGTGGATAACGAGTATACGGACACTACTTTACGGGTACAAGCCGATAAAATCAAGATACTTTTAACTTTTGCAAAACATTTTCAAAGGGGACCTTAAACAAGATCCTTTCACATAAGGGTTCGCGAGGAACCAAACGGGGACCTGATCGGGGTCCAAACTTATCAACGGGCACTGCAGCTAAAAGACTCTATTAGGCATGCCTAACTATCCACTTGCTAGACTCTAGCAGGTCATGCATAAACCATTCAATTCATTTCATAAGATATTAAACAAAAATCTCATAAGCACTAAAGGAAACTGGAGTTCAAAACCACACGCAACGAAGGCAAAATTCATTCAACATACAGGAACTGTCGCGCTCGCGAAGTCTATCGTGCTCGCGACAGAGACCGAAGTCTCTCCACTGCGCGCGCGACGGATTTCGCGACCGTGAGGAGGACGGAAGGCCAGGCTCTATCGCGCTCGAGACGAGTGTCGCGATCGCGACACAGAACAAAAATGTGGTTGTCGGGGGCTCGCGATGAATCGCGTGCTCGCGATAGCACTTGGCCAGCATCGCGCTCTGTCGCGCTCGCGACAGAGGATGCTCAACACCTCGGCTGTCACGGGCTCGCGTGCTCGCGATAGCGAAGATCCAATCATTGCTCTCTGTCGTGCTCGCGACAGGTGTTGGAATCGCGACAGCATCGGGATTTCGAAAATCTGCAGAATTCTGCAGATTTTCCTCCTCCAAAAATCACCCATACACACACAAAATCCAACCATGAGCCTCTTACCTCAAACCCAGCCATCCAATAGCATCAACAACCATATTATGACATTTAATAACAAGAAATTTCATACAATACATTAATTTAAACCTCCAATTTCAAGATTCAACCAAAAACCCAATTTATGCCCAAAACCACATCAATTCCCAAATTATAAAAATTAACTCATGCTCTTGCAAGATCCACATTCTAAAATAATAACCCATATCATACATACCATAGCAAAGGCATATCACAACCCAATTTCCACAAATCATCAAGAACACATACATGAACATATTTACATGCAAAAGCAAGAAAATCCCAAACCTTCAAATCCTTAGCTCGTATTGCTTGGATCCACTAGTTCCAGCCTTCTTCTTGCCCTTTGGCTCGCGAGGAGGCTCAACTAAGCACAAACAAGCACCCAAACACCAAGAAACCAAACCCTAGCTTAGATCAAACCCAAGAAGAAGAAGAAGAAGAAGAATATGCATGAATAACCAAAAGGAAAAAGCATAAGCTTACCAAGGAAGATGAAAGGGAGTAATTAATTCCACCACTTGAGCTTGAATCTAAGTAGAACTCTTAGGAGAGTGCAAAGGAGGAAGAAGAAGAATAAGAAGAAGAGAAAACGGGAATGGGTTTTAAAAAAATCAGATTTCCCTTTTTCATTTCCTCTTTCCCCATCTTTCTTTCCCCTTTACACATGTCAACCATCTAGTGGAGGAGATCATTTAGTCACACCCTAACTAAATGTATCACATGCACACAAGACTCTCCCACTAATGCATACCCTACAAATGTGTGAACACACACTCTCAATGATTTCTCCAAACAAAACACTCTACAAATATATGCATGCCCACACACTACAATAACCCACTAGTGCATACCCTACTATGGTGCACTCACGCACACACAAATCTGACCCAACTAATTCACACCATAGTGCAACACATGCACACATACACCAGAAAAACTCCAAATCATACAATATTACCAAAATGCCCTTATTATGCTAGACTTATGCAAATGCACACACGTACATATATGGCTCATTCAATTCGGGGGCAAACGGGGTGTGATAATAAGGGCATTTTGGGTAAAATGCATATTTTGGGGATTTTACTAGAGTGTGTGTACATATAAGTTATTGGGTGTGCTATGCTGGGTTGTGATAGTGTGTGCATGTTCACATGGTTGTAGGGTGTGCTTTAGTGAGGATGGCATTGTGTATGCAGTGCATGCTTGTAGGGTATGAATGGTCAATCTCCACCAATGAGGAAATGACACTTGGCTAGGGTAAGGAAAAAGGGGTAATTAGAAGAAGAAAGAGAATAGGGAAAGCAGATTTTGTTTCCCTTTCCCGTTTCTCTCCTTTCTCTACCTCTCTTCTTCCTTTTCTCCTCTCAAGAGTGCCCTAGCTTGGATCCAAGAGTGTGTTGGTGGGAATTGATCATCTCTTGACCCTCAATTGGTAAGCTTTGTTGTATTTCTTCATCTTCTTCATCTTTTGTTCTTCTTTGTTGGTTTGGGGTTTAATCTAGGATTTGTTATGTTTGTGTGATTTTGGGTGTTGTTTGTTAGTTGAGCCTCCTCGCGATCCCAAGGGGAATCAGAAGGCTGGTGGAAATGGTACCAAGTAATTTGGAGCTAAGGAATTCAGGTTTGGGAATTTATTTGAAAGTGTGCATTTTGTGTTTTGGGTATGTTGATTTATATTTCTGGAAATTTTGATGATGAACAAGGTTTATGTTGGCATGAAAATTATGGATATTGAACACTTAATAATATAAGCCTTGATTATGTTTTATTTGGTATAAATGTGCATTTGATTAAATTGATGGTTGTAAATTGCTGAGTTTGGGTTTGGAGGATTTAAGTATGTTTAATGTATGATTTCTCCAAATTTATGGTTATGAAATGGTTGGTTTTAAGTTGATTTTGATGAGTATATGGTTTGATTTTGAAGTATATTAAATTGGGTTTTGAGTTGTGTGATTTCTGGCATTGTTCTAGGTGTTGGTCATTTTACACGGCTGTATGGATTTCCATACTGCCATGTAACCACTCTCTAGATTGCTGGTCCATCGAGCTACATGGCAGTAAGGAATCCCATGCTGCCGTATAAATGCTCCCTGGACGCTTGAGGGAGCATCATCCGACTCGTGTAGTTCAGCAGAAAGGGCGCGCTGAGAGGCGCACCATAACTCGTGCTCGTACAGCACGACTCATGCTGCATGGGAGGAAATCTATCACAAGTTGTGTGTTGGAGCACGGCTCATGACAGGCCAGCTGGCAAGGGACATGAGTTGTGTCCCTCATGCATGACTCGTGCTCCCCCGTTTTAAACGGCAGTATGGGTAAACCATACCGCCGTGCAAAACGCTACTACCTCCAGTTTTTGGTAAAATGTTCAATTGTGTTGTTTTTGCTCCTTTTTCTTCTAATTTGGGTTTTCAACCTTTATTTGTGTATTATTAATTAGTAAATGACATTATTTGGCATTTCAATTTAGCTAAATGATATTTATAGTAAATTGTATCGCATGTTGTATGTTGAATATAATTAGATTATGTATATCTTATTTTCTAGTGCTTGGTATAAACAGTATTAAATATTTAAAGGTGATTTCTTTATGCATGACCTGCAAGAGTCAGTCTAGTGGATAGTTAGGCATGCCTAAAAGAGTCCTTTTGCTACAGCATCTGTATTATTTCGGACCCTGATCTGGTTCCCGTTTAGTTCCTCACGAACTTCTACATGTTCGGATCCTGTTTACGATCCCTTTGTAAAATGTTTTGAAAAGAGAAAATATGATACTGTTTTCCCAATTCATACCTGTAAGGTACTGCTATGTGTCGATTCATACCGGTAAGGTACAGCTATGCATTTACTTGTTATCCACTACTATGAGTCAGCTGGTATTATGATTTGGCTGATATGATTATAAGTATTTGAATCTGAATGACTCTAATTATGAGTATATGAGCTGGTGGCATTTGACTATGTTTTTGAACCTTGGAATGGTTATGAATGGAATTCAATTATGATTATATCTTATGATTTTTAGTATGCAATTATCATATGTCATTTGCCTTGATGACTATTATGAATAGCCATCCACATATTATTGTTTGTTTCCCCACTAAGCGTTATCTCTTAGCACGGTGTGTTCACCCGTGTAGGTGCGGAAGGCGTTTTGCTTTTGGGAAAGTCGCCGCCAGTCAAGCCAACACAGAGGGATTAGTGTTAGGGCTTAATTTTTGTAGTATGATTCTTTTGTAATAGAACTCTCTATGTATTATTTTGTACAGCTTCCGCTATGTGTCTCTGACAGTTGTAACTATTTTGTAATATCAGTTGTGATCAGAACATTATTGTAATGAATGTTATTATATTAATGCATGATCATTCTGATATTTCCAAAGTTTTTAATTTTCGCTATTTATATGTATGTTTTTTTATTGATCTGTGTGATTACACCCCTGCTCATACGGCATCTCACTCCGATGCGGATGGGTTTGCCTACGTATGGGAAGGGGGTGTTACAACCAGACTATCTCTCAAGATTACCAAAATCAAAACCAATTCCCTCCACCTCTATTGCCACCTTACCTTTAGTATACACTATGGACAAGTTTCGTCCTCATCCTCACTCTAGGAAAAGCCAACCTCCACATCTGAACCTTTTCGCCATTAACAGAGACTCTATCCCTCCTAATTGTCCTCTCATCTCACCTGCAACCATCAAACAATTTGCTACCCGTCACCTGTTCCATCTTTTCTCCCAAAAGAGTGATATCTCCCCTACGAAAAATTACTTCATTTTTGATCAACCGTGGTCCATTTTGTTTAAGATCTTCCATAACTCTCCTTGTTATGAGGAGGAACTTTGGTTCCTTTGGTGCCTCTCCATCCTTTACACTCATGCTATACTGTTCCCACTTATTAATGTATATGAAATCCTTACAGATCCTACCAAACGATCATCATTCCATTGGCAGTTTTTTGAATGGTACGCCCCCCTTTAATGGTGGCGCCATCAACTTTTATCCAAAATTCAATCCCTTCAGGTATGGACTATGACTGAATCTAGAGCAAGAAGCCATACAGTGATCTATTTTATGCACAGGCCATATCTATGGAATCCTTCTAAGTATTCCATATGGGACCAGCCTCAAACTTTCCACTGGGAGACATTTGAGAGTAATGATCAATTAGAAGACCCAGCTGTCAAAACTGCTCTCCATTCCATGCTTTGTGACTCAACAATATTGAGCCATCATCTTTACATTTGCCAACATATGACACTGCTGAGTCATCTCTTTGGCCCAATTATCTTGATTCACTATTTTAGGATTCCCAGGACCCATACCTTGATCTAAATATAGATCATAATGATGCTTGTACAAGTTCCACTCAAGATTTCCTCTCTGCCTTGGAACAAAAGCCAGCACATAAGGATAAATTTGACAACTTGGGAGATTTTGATTGGATTTCACAAAACGATGACAATGATCCTGAAAGTATTAATATGTCTACTTCACATGAAGCCATTCATCCTCACAACAAGGATTAAAGTTACTTTAGATAAAGTAGCTTTAGTAAAGTATCTTTAATAAAGTTTCTTTTGTAAAAGTAGATTCCTGCTTTCAATAAAGTAGCTTTTATAAAGTAGATTTTATAAAGTTTCTTTTGTAAAAGGAGATTCCTCCTTATCTTGTAATGATGTAACCATTATGTAAGTGTGGAGCACTAAAGCTCTATAAATATGTTTGTCCGATCCCATAAGAGGATCAAGCTTGAAGAGAATAAAAATTTTCTATTTTCTCTTATCTAATGAGTTTCTAAAAGTTCCCCTTTCTCTCTTCATTAAAATACTCTTATTCATCATCCTTGGATCCTGTTATCTATCTCTTAGGTCTGTAAAGAAAGTTATATTGTGTTATCGAACAGGACAAGTCCTCTAGTTGGCCAGGAGAGCCGTTTATTTGGATAGTCATACCTGACTTCCCAATTGGCCTATTTATAGCCCTAGGAGTATTTAAAACTTAACTCAATCATTTAATCCCACTCCGATCTTAGAATCGCCTAAATTTGCTCTGTATCACTCATTGTGATGTCCCATACCCGCAATTGGTACGGATATCGGGTGTCACGATATTACTCTCCGATCGATGCTTATGACAAAAATGGTAAACTTATGGACTCATTTATCATTTTACACTTTCATGTTACTATTACATTTCATTCGATCAAGTTCAGACATTTCATTTAACATATCACATCATTCAATCACACTCCATGACATTCAATACGTTCATATTACACAATACATAATCAATACTAAATCGTTACATATATATATGCCACAAACACTATTCATTTGATCAAAATTGGGCAACATAACATCTATAATATGAATTACCACAAACTTGCAATTCAACATCAACACAATCCAACTAAAGGGCACAACAGTCACAACTTAATATCCATTTTAATTCAATCTATATATACTTATTAATACAGTAACATTCATATTTACATATAATTATTCCAACAATAAAAAATGTTTACATACATTCTAATAACTATACACATTCTATGCTTATCTTCAATTCAAAAGTCCCATCGATCTCAAGGCTGATGGGACGCCTGCTCCACAAACGCTCCACTTGGTACCTACACGCAATCAAATAAATTACGTGCTGAGCATTAAATATGCTTAGTGGTGATTACAAATCTAATAATTTCCAATGCTAACTTAGGCTTACACATGCACCAAACATTCTATACTTAATTATTTTCTTAATTTCATTTAATTCAGTCACTTAGTGTCTTTTTACACTATAATCCTTTATTTGCCCTTCTTATTAGCAAATTACGATTTGATCCCTAGCTTATTCAGTGCTTATCATATTACTCTTTGATTTACCTAAATCACTATTTTTCCACTCGTTTGAATTTATTTACAATTATCACGTTTATTTACTTAATGGCATCTAAATTGCCATGTAGTCCTCAAACTTTCATTTTAGCCCTTATTAGCTTATCACTTCGCTCATTTAATCACATATCACCATATTTTTCCGTTCTCACACTAACACTATTCTTTGTACACTTCTCTACGTTTAACGTGTAAATTTACATTTTAGTCCTTGACTTTTTACTTTCATAATCATTTTACATATTAGTTCATATTACATCTTTATATTACATTTAAATTCATTAATCATTCATTTTATCATTCTTATTCATTTAACCTATCATTCCATATAAAATTACTGTTTAGTCCTTATTTTATCAATTTCAGGACAAATTATATTTTTGTCCTTCTTTTGACTTTATTTATGGAATTGCCACTAATTTCTTTCTCTTTTCATTTTAAATCATTATTTGGCTTACAAATTACATATTAGTACTTGTTTTAGCATTTTGATGGCAAAATACATTTTAACCCCTGAACTTTGGATTCTTTATGTAATGGTCATTTTACTTTTATTTTTCTCTTACATATCACTTATTAGTGTACTTTCATGTATAATTATGGTTTTTCTCCTAAACTTTTATCAAATTACGATATGGTCCTTCATTTAACATTTCATTACAATTTTGTCATTTACTTATTACAATTTCACATTTATTCACTTCTTAACTTATAATTTACCAATTAGTCTTCCGACTAATTGTTTTTATGGTAAATTACATTTTGGTCCTTAAACTTGTATTTTCTTTTATATGAGCCCTTTTTTATTTTATTTCTCATTTTCACTGTACTTTTTACATTTTCGAGGCATTTTCATCATTATGACCCATTTGGCTTATGATTTGGGTAATTTACATTTTTACCCCAAACTTTTCATTTTTTTCACTTAGGCCCTTTTCTCATATAACTATTCAATTTTATGTTACTTTTCACAATTTCAAGTCATTGTACTTTATGTTATTTTACATTTGACATAATTATATCATTTTATGACTGCTTGTTATACTTAGGCTTTTAAAATAGTTGGGCTTTCATACTTTATATCTTTTCACATTATTGTAGACACCGAGTCCTGAGGCAGTTCAGATTAGAGTTACCCGATGAAGAGACTAACGTATATTTTTGGTTAAAGGATGAAAGTTGTGGGTGTTCATTCTCCAGATTTATAAGGATTGAAGGTTTTTCTAGGTAAACGGGAGATTTCGAAGAGTCGAGGAGAGTTTAAACTTTGAGAATTGGGAATTTGTTCCATGGACGGTCAGCCCGTCGGTGGTGGGAGAGGCCGTTGCTCGCGCGAGAGGCCCGTCTCTCGCGACGAGTGCCTGCTGTCGCTCGGGAATGGAGCCCGTCGCTCGGTTAAGTGGCGCCTGTCGCTCGCTTATGCGACGCCCGCTCCTCGCGAGAGATAACTGTCTCTCATCTCCATGCCACGTGTAGGGCTCGCCAGTCAAATGACCGCTGGTACCCCCACAATTGACGCCCGTCGTTCATCCAACGATGCCAGTCGGTCGGTGATCTGGTCGTTTAAACTGCCGAATTCTCTAGATTTTGGGAAGGATTGATAAATATATTTTAAATCTTATAAAAATCTCTAAAATCTTTTCAAATATCTTTAGATATTGGATTTGATTTTGGGAATATGCTGAAGATCATTCGATTTTGATTTGATTTCGGAAAATCCTCTTCAAATTTAAATTTAAAATTTAAGTTTATTTGAAATAGCTTTCAAAACCTATAAATAGGGGAAGGAAGTTCCTTTTACGGGGGGTTTTTGGAATCAAAAAAGTTTCTTCAAAGATTTTCTCACGAGATTTCAATTTTCTCTAAAAATGTTTTTGTCAAATATTTTCTAAATCAAAGCTGAATCGAGGGAACAACATTCATTCATTTTTTCATCGATTTAGCTATTTTCAGCATTCGAAGTGATATAAAATGCCGAGAAAGAGAAAGTAATTTTCTTCTCTTGGTTTACTTTTTTTGCAATACGGGTTTTGCGATCAAAGATTTCTCAAAATCATGCAATTATGGACCGATCCTTGTAGAACTCGAGGAACTGAAATCGTACGACGTTCACCTTCACGAAGTAAAAATCTGAGGGTAAACATTATGGATCTATTATTTTAAATTTAATTACTTTGCAGTGATTTATTGCATAAAAATTCAGTTTTATTCAAATCAAAACAACAAAACAGTTTGAATTTTCTTTTTTTTTTGGGAATAGGGGTGACCGACGAGCAGAAGCAACCACCAACGGCCGTCGCTCAAGCGAGCGATGGGCCATCGATGGATGTCATCCTAGCCCGCCGGTCAGCCCAAGGACGCCCGTCGCTCATGCGCCTTGGGCCTCCTCTCTCATTTGTTTCCCTTTTCTTTACCTTTTGATTTCCATTCTTTTGATTTTCCTTGCAATTTCTCACATTTTATTATTATTATTATTCAATTTCTTATTTATTCTGCTCCTAATTTTGCACTAATGTGGCTTTTATTTTGTGAGTTTTATTTGACTTACTTGGTTAATCTGGAGCTCTTTATAATAGAAGCCACTGCGATGACCTAAGGATCCTCACCTGGTTTTATTCTCTGGACTTTATCCTTTTTTAATTTATGTTGTTATTGTAAATATCATTTTTTTATCCTGCTAATATAAAAATGGTTAAATATTTTTATTCATTAAAATTGGATTTTTCATCAATCAGTTGAGGACCAATGTCCTATTTTTTTAACAAAAAACCAATGCCTCAAAATTGTTTTGTAATAAATATGCATGCGAGAACCAATGTCCTCATCCTTAATGTATATCTCGATTTATGCATGAATCACGAATAATTTACAATGGGGGGTGTATTCTGCCCCTAGTTTTTACTGTAAATTATTTTCATATGATTTATTTTAATTATACTCCATTTACCGCTTTTCTTAGATGGATAACCTGCACTTTAACTAAATTGCACTGAATTGAATGAGAAATGGGATGAAACGCTAAATTCACAACTCAATTATAAACTTAACCAAGATATGAATAAATGGGAAGTCCCAAACCTTCTCTGGTCTTTGGGCTCAATGAGCTGAGAGGGCCACCTCAATGTTCTGTTGGGGTGGGGCCTCCAAGATACCTCTTGTGTCTCGAAAAAGGCTTAACTTACATAGTCTTAGGCTCCACGAGGTGAGAGGGCCATCCTAATCTTCTATTAAGGTGGGGCCTTATAGACACCTCTGGCTTGCCCAAGTGTGAGGCGAGAGGGCCATCCTAATATTCTATTAGCGTGGGGCCTCCAAGACACCTCCGGCTCGCCCAAAATGGACATAGCAGCGCTTTCTTAGGCTTACTGAGGCTAGACGATCTTTCCCAATGTTCTATTGGGTGGTAACTCCAAGAAACCTCCTTGTTGCCCAAAATGGACGTACTTGTAATTTCTTTCAAGTTTTTTTATAAACCTCTCCCAAAAGCCCTAAAAGACGGTCCTCGGGGCATACCAGGGTTCGGTGCGCGTCATAGCAGTGACTCCACTGGGGACTCAATACTCGAGACTTCGCTTCGAAAGTATCTTGGTTAAAATTTACAATTGAGCTTTAATTTAAAAATTTTATCCTTTTTTTTAAACTGCATTACATCTCATTAGAGCCTTAGATCTATGCTAGTTTGGTCCCTCTTTTAGCCTCGGTGCATTCCCGAAGCACGATCTTATGTTCACTCAATGTGGGAAAGTGTTAAGGATAATCACCAGCCCAAGCCTCGTACCTTTTGGTATATTAAATGGAGACTTGACCAGTCATTACGCTCGTGATGAGCTAGACCCGTTAGTAGGGACCATGCTTAGGTAGCCCTAAAGTAACATCACCTTGGCCAAATTTGATGTAATGGAAATAAATACTTCCCCTAGGTGGTATGAACCATAATAGCTTGCTTGATGTATGGATCATTATGTATTAGGCCAACCCAAATAATTTGATTGGTCACCTAATAACAAGCTTTCATGCCCCGATAGGCCCATGTCAATTTATTTGGACTACCTAAATACATAATGATCATAACCCATGCGCCTGTGCATTAGGTAGGAGAGGTTATGCTGCCGATTTTCCACCGTGCACCATACACATCCATCGGGTCCCCTATTAGCCCATGGGCCAATCCCACCTAGGAAAGAGACTATGACCTCGTGTGCGGGAGCAACAAGGTTAGAAGGACCTATGTACTTGCATGTGATGTGAGGATATTGAATAGCACGATCATGCATTTTATGGCATTCATGCATCATCCTGACTCGATATGTTATGCAGCCATCATAGATCTGCCTAAGTGGTCAAGAGGTTCTCAGGGGCAGCTAGTCAGGAATCCTTTTTTTGAGCTACCGGAAAGGGTGGAGTATCCAGACACTCCCTCAGTAACCAGCTATGCTACTTCATCTCAGTTCTCTCTACACAAAGAAATGGCAAACTCACCAAGAGGGACAGCTGCCACCAGGGCCTTGATAGCTGATGAAGTAGGCATGAGGCTCGAGGAGTTTGAGAATAGGATGATGGCTATGATGGCCAACATGGCTCAGCCACCTACTCCACAAAACCCACCACCTCCTCCTATATGAAATAATGAACAAGAGGAGGTCAGAGAAGACCCACAAGAAGAGATGCACCCACCACCAGTAGACTTAAGAGCTACCACAATGGGGGCATAGAGGAGAAGGCCAACCCAGAGGATAGATGATGACTGGGAAGAGGATGAGTACGAAGAAACAGTGTTAGGGAGAGGGAAGGCACCTCAAAATAAAGAAGGCATCTAGAAGAAGATGGAAGAGAAATTTGAAGTGATGGCAAGGATGCTGATAAGGGGGCGAGGGATGAACCCCGAGGATAAGGAGTTAGAGGGGGAGGATTTGATCCAGATGAATTTTAAGATGCCGGACGTCCCCAAATATTATGGCACTTTCAATCCCACTGCACATATGAAGCAATACTCGCTGGTGATGAAGGGTACTACTTTGACAAAGAGCCAGAAGATTCAGTACTTTTGCCTAAGCTTAACCGGTCCAGCGGTGGATTAGTATCACGGGCTTGATCGCAGAATGAAGGACGATTGGGATTTATTGATGAAAGAGTTTCTAAGGCAGTACGACTGCAGTACGAGAATGGAGGTAACTCTAAAGGACTTGGAATTATTGCAACAGAGGGTAGGTGAGTCTTTCCATGAGTATCTGACCCAATGGAGGAACCAAGTGATGGAGATTAAAAGAAAGCCAGATACTCAAGATCTGATACAGCTCTTCATCAAAAATACGAGCCTGTATTTGAGAGATGGACAAAAAATGAAGCGATTGAGAAACTGGGAGTCTCTGAAAGACATCACTATCGAGGCAGAAGGAGATTACCTCTCTAGGAGAGCAAGTAACGAGAGTTATACCAAGAAGGGCAGCAGCAGTGAAGGGGCAGGTAGGTCAGCAGGCTTCGGTAGTGGCACGAGGAAGACAGCTGAAGTTTCAGCCACCAACACGGCCTTGAGTCATTTCTCCAATCTAGGAAGATCTCTATCATGGGTACTTCGAAGGCTAATAAAGGAGGGTAAGTTGCAGCCTTTGCCACCGCGTCTAGCCAGGACTTAAGGTCTGCCGGGGCATAAGGACAATCAATACTGTGTATATCATCAACACACTGGGCATACGACTGATGAATGTAAGGCACTGAGGCACACCATTCAGGACTTGATTGATTCAAAGTAAATCACAGACCCAGAGAAGAGAGGAATCAGAAGAAGACTGGGTATAACATTGTGCCCCCACCGGTATTCATGATCGAGTCCAGTCTACCCGAATGGTTTATATTGAGAGAGTTATACGGTATCGATGCTAACACTGCTGTCACAAACCTCCATGAGGTAAGTGATGAAGGGCTTCCCACTGTAGTGTTTCCCGACCCTTGGGGGAGGAGGAAGAAGAGGAGAAGAAATAGAAGAAGAAGGTTGAAGCAGTGACCTGGAGTAGAAGGGTAGCCCCAGAAGTTGAGAGGCCACAAGATCCAGTGGTAGGCCAAAAAGAAAAGGAGCCGGAAGAAGATCCAATAATGAGGCAGCTAAAAAAGACGTCGGCTTAAATTTTGATGTGGGATCTATTGAGGCAGTCTCCATCTCACAAATAGAAGCTTGTGGAGGCTTTGTGCAAGACAAAGGTGGCCATAACCATATCGCCCACAGAGTTGCTGGATGTAGTAAAGGGAGGAGCTAGCGAAAATGTGGTATTTACAAGTGTTGACTTGCCAGTAGAAGGAGCAATCATAATTGCCCCTTGTACATACGGCCTCAGATCAATCAAAAGCACATGGCATGTGTCATGGTGGATGATGGTTTATCGATTAATGTATGCCCGTTGGTGGCAATGGCAGCTTTTGGGGTAACTGAGGACATGCTGGCTAAGTCTGATCTAATGATCACAGCTTATGATAATTCGCGGAGGCAAGCTTCCGGGACATTTAAGATAGCATTTAAGATAGGGCCGGTGGAAACCAAAGTGGAATTTGTAGTCTTCCCCATCCTCGCCAATTTTTTAGCCCTCTTGGGAAGGCCTTGGTTCCATAAGCTCGGAGGAGTCCCCTCTACTCTGCACCAAATGGTTAAGATTCCTCATGAGGGGCAAGTCGTGACTATAAGGGCTACAAGGGAGAATCAGGTCTCAATATTGGAAATTGTGAGATAGCCTTTCAGTGGGTTTCATGTTGCTGTGATAGATGGAGAGGAGCATATGGAAGGAAGCCCTCAAGTGCTGAACATGATGAAGAGAATATCATTCCTCCCTGGCATGGGTCTGGGCAAGAACTCTCAGGGGTCACCAACAGCAATTACCACCAGAGGTCAGAAGGATAAGAGGCGCCTTGGGTATAAAAGTACAGCAAAGATGGGTAAGAAGTCGGTCGGGGAAATCCCTCATATCAGAGAAAGTTTTATGCCAACGACTTCAGTTTGTGCCTACATGGGGGAAGCAAAGCCTTAATGGGTTGATGGGAAGATTGTGCTGGGATTTGAGGTCTTTAACGATGTCTTCGATTGGGACATTTGATTGATCAAGCCAGTAAAGGGCTTTTGGGATGAAGAAATCATGACCAAGGAGACAGTTTGGGACCGCGAAGCCCCCAAAGAGATTATCGCTGAGAAGTTGGTGACTGCCCAGGTGAAAGGAAAGCAAAGATAGAAGAAGCCACACACGGGGTCGCTGTAGAGCCTCTAAAAAGCCAGATTGATGTAGAGCCATCAGCTTTAACAGTTGAGTCGGCAGAAGAAGAAAAAAAAGAATAATTTAGATTTTCTTTTTACTTCAGAACTTTTTAATAATGTTAATGACATTTTTAGTTCTATCAATAAAGTGAACAATTTTACTTACTTGTACGATGTTTTTGATAATTTCACTATGCATGATCATGATCATAATCCATCTATATTTGATATTGATTCAACTGGTTCTACTCCATTCAATCTTGGAACCTCAGAAAATTCAAAAGAAATCTTGATAGCATCTAACACAACTCCTGAAGAGCGAGAAAAGTTGAGAGAATATTAAGAAAACATGAAAAAATCTTTGCCTGGACCTACAAAGATATGCTAGGAGTGGATCGAGAAATCGCAAAACACGCCATCCCGACGTACCCAGACTATAAGCCTATCAAGTAGAAGTTAAGGAGGCTCAAGCCGGAATGGGTAGATAAGGTGAAGGAAGAGATCTTTAGAAGCCAAATTCCTAATTAAGGTATAGTACCCAACCCGGTTGGCCAATGTTGTCCCGGTAGCAAAGAAAAAGGGCAAGTTAAGGGTATGTGTAGACTATTGAGACTTGAATAAGGCTTGTCCAAAGGATGACTTTCCATTACCCCACATAGACGTGCTAGTGGATAGCGCAGCTGCTTGTATGATGTATAGTTTTGTGGACGGTTACGTAGGTAGATACTCAATAAGATAGCCGACCAGATTAAAACGGCTTTCATCACGGAATGGGGGACATTCGCTTACAGGGTAATGCCTTTCGGTTTGAAGAACACAGGCGCAGCTTATTAAAGAATGGTAATAAGGATTCTAGATGACTTGATCCACAAGGAAGTAGAAGTATATGTGGATGACATGATGATCAAGTCTGCTACCAGAGAAGATCACTTCGAGGCTCTAGAAAAGTTCTTTCAGAGGATCAGAAATTACAACTTGCGATTAAACCCCAAGAAGTGTATCTTTGGTGTCACCTCTGGGAAGCTGTTAGGACACGTAGTCAGTAAGAGAGGAATTGAAATCGACCTAGATAAGGTCAAGGCCATCCAAGAGATGCTAGTGCCTCAAAAGGAAAAGGATGTCAGAAGCTTTTTGGGTAAATTACAGTATGTCAGCAGGTTTATTGCCAAACTTACTTCGATTTGCGAGCTAATCTTCAAGCTACTCAGAAAAGACCAACCTATAGTGTGGAACGAAGATTATCAGAGAGCTTTTGAAACTATCAGAGAATATTTGCTGAGTCCACTAGTTCTGAGACTGCCACAGCCAGTCAAGCTGCTTATTCTATATTTGGCTATTGAAGATAGTTATGTAGGTGCCATGATAGCTCAAGAGGATGAGTTCGGGGTAGAATTCGCGGTCTATTACCTCAGTAAGATGTTCCTTGCCCATGAGGTCAAGTATGCAGAAGTAGAGAAGATTTGCCTCGCGGTAATTTGGGCCTCTAAGAAGTTGAGACATTACTTCCACTCTTACAGGGTACAAGCTATGGCAAAACAGAATCCTCTAAGATACTTGCAGGAAGCTCCATCCTTACTTGGAAAAATGGGGAGGTGGTTGTTGCTATTACAGGAGTTTGACATTGAGTACATTACTCGAAAAACTATTAAGGGGCGTGTAGTGGTAGAGTTTCTAGCTGAGCACCCGATCCAAGGAGACTCATACGAATTCAACGTCCCAGATGAGGACGTGGTAGCTATCATGGTTCAAGGTTTGCAATTACATTTTGACTGGATTGTAAACAGCAAGGGGGTAGGAGTAGGAGTTATTCTAACAACCCCAGATGATGAGAAACTCCCATTGGCCAAGAAGTTAAGATATAAGGCCACAATCAATGAAGCCGAGTATGAAGCATGCACCTTCGGGTTGGAAGCATGGATAGCTTTGGGGGCAAAGAATGTCGAAGTATTTGGAGATTCATCTCTAGTAATCAATCAGATTAGGGGCAAGTGGGCCATTAAAGAAGAGTGGCTAATGCCATACGTCAAACACTTGAAGGATTTGAGCAATCAGTTCGAGGTATGTACATTCCACTTTGTTCAAAGGGACGAAAACTAATTAGCCGATGCACTCAAAACTCTAGTGTCAATATGGGATAACCCAGAAGGGGTGGTTATGAAGCCAGTTTTGATTTCTAATTCTGAGAGGCCTAGCTTTGAGTCCCATCCAGTGATGGAAATAGAAGTAGCAGACGGAAAACCATGGTATCATGATATCAGAAGTTATCTAGAAAATGAGACTTTCCCAGAAGAGTCTACCGATCAGAGGCTGATACGCAAGCTTTCCACTTAATTCATCTGTGTAGACAGGGTGTTGTACAAACGACAAGCTAATGGCATTTAATTGAGGTGTCTGGCTGAGGAAGAGGCTGAAAAGGTAATGGAGGAAACTCACGCTGGCGTGTGCGGAGCCCACATGAATGGCTTAATGCTGGCCAAAAAGATCATAAGATAAGGGTTCTACTGGCTCACCATGGACACAGACTGCTCGAAATACATAAAATAATGTCAGTTGTGTCAGCAATACGTAGATTTGAGGCATTTGCCAGTTTCAGAGTTACACAGTTTGACGTCACCTTGGCCGTTCACAGCTTAGGGGATCGATATCATTAGAGAAATACGCCCCACGACCTTTAATAGACATAGATTTATCATAGTCGCCATCGAGTACTTTCCAAAATTAGTAGAGGCAGAATCTTTCAAAAAGGTCTATGCTCGGGATATGGTCAAGTTCATCGAAAAGAACCTGATATGCATATACGGCCTTCCACATCATGTGGTATCCCATAATGGGGTCCAATTTATGGCTGAAACGAAAAAGTTACTCCAGAGATATGGCATTGAGCATCACAAATCTTTTGCTTATCGTCCGCAGGCTAATGGAGCAGTAGAAGCCACCAATAAGAACGTCAAGAGGATCCTGACCAAGATGGTTAAGAACTATAAGGATTGGGCAGATAAGTTGCCTTTTGCACTCTGGGGGTACAGAACGACCATCATAACTTCTATGGGAGCCACGCTGCATTCCTTGGTGTATGGGACGGAAGCAATACTACCAGTCGAGATAGAGCTAAAATCACTGAGGGTAGTCATGGAAGCTTAGATTCCGAAAACTGAGTGGGCACAACAGTGGTTGTAACATCTGAGCATGCTAGACGAGAGCACATTGAGAGCTTACTATCATAATCAGGTCTATCAGAAAAGGTTTGCCAGGTCATTCGGAAAGAAAGTCAAGAAACACTTGTTGAAGGAAGGAGACTTGGTATTCAAGCAAATGAGACCGGGTGCACCTGATATCAGAGGGAAATTTAGACCGACATGGGAAGGGCCTTTCATCCTCAAGAAGCTGTTGTTAAAAGGAGCAGTGATTCTGTTAGATAGCGATGGCAATGAATTCAGGGAGCCGATCAACATTGATAAGCTCAAGAGGTTTCATGGCTAAAGACAATGAAAATCAAAATAAGAGAATAAAAGCCCCGCGGGTCAAAAATCGAAAAAAGGTGGCCTTGCTAAAATTAGGCGCCTTATCAGGGTGAAAACCGAAAAAAAAGGCATCCTGGTAAAAAATTAGAGGCTTGAGAGAAAATGTCCAATCAAGAAAATCCGAGAGGGCTAATTGGTAACAGGAGTTGATGCTATCAAGATTTGGATCCATGAATGAATGAAGTCTTGCATTTTTTAATTAGTGTTAAATGATGATCATGTATATTGAAATCATACTGAAATGTACACAATTTTGTGAAATGAAATAAAACTGAAATTATTCATTTATATTGTTTTCTAAGTTCCATTCTAAAAAGAAACATATTGTTCAAAATGCATACAAATCTGAACTAAACCCTACTACTACTCTCGCTGGCCAAATGTCTGAGTCGTCGAGTCCTATTGTCAACGGCAGGGCTAAGCGCCCATCTCTTGTATGCACTGGAAGAAGCGACATAATGATTTCCAAAAGAGGGAATGAAGGTTTTCGCTGGTAGTTTAGCCCAAAGATCATGGTACCGTGAAGCAAAAGCTGCAGACAGAACTTTGCCTCGGAAAGATAGGGGGACCCTCACCACATCTTGAGTCTTCCCGAGCTGTTGAGCACATTGGGCCGTGATGTAAAAGGTAGCCTCACGAAGCCCGCATAGGGGAACACATCCTGAAGAGCCATCAATTATCGCAGGAGACAAGGGAAGCCAAGCGCTCATAAAGTTAATATCCTCGTCTCTTACTTTATCGAATCTGGTAATGCCCTCATCGGGAGTTGCGAATGAGTACAGTCACTGGCGGGGAAGAAAATGCCTCAGAAAATATGGACTAATAACCCGGGATGGCAGCTCTGACAGCAGTTTTAATTTCTCTTGCAGCCATATCTAAAAGGGAACAAAAGAAAAAAGAAGGAAAAAGAAGATAATAATAATAAAAGCCGATGGAGTGGGTTGGGTCCACTTCAGGTAAAAGTAAGGCATAGGGTTATGTGAAAAACTGAAAATGACGCACTTCCCGTTAAGAAAAGCTAGTGTGAAAATCCACAAGGGACGCACTACCTTCTAAAATAAGGGGCTCCCAGAAAAGGAAGTAGAAGACCCGGCACGGATAGAGTCAAGACCTAAGATAGTCTCAGCAAGGACCAAGGAAAAGGGGTCAGCCTGCGATAAAAATCATCCAGAATCCTGAACAGACGAGAGTCATCGGTTAGCTCCTCTGAGGTCATGATAGGAGCTTAGTTAATGTATAATTGAGTATGTATTTGGTATGAGTTTATGAAATTAATTGTGCAATTATGTTTATATTAGATATCATTTGTGTTAGTTTATGTGTATATCTGTTAGTTTGTGTATTTGTTGTGTTACAGGTCTATTTAGCTGTAAAATTGAGCAAACAAGTTTTGATGGGAGAAGAAACAGAGTTACTAGGACAGTGGAGTACGAAAAGAACAGAGCAAAAGGAGAGGATCCGACTCGGATGGCCAAGCACGAGTAGGACAGGCCTTGAGTAGGGAAGGAAAGAAGAAGAAAAGGGAAGAGGAAGTAAGAATTCGAGTGGAGCATCCGAGTAGGACAATTCATCCGACTCAGATGGGTATAGCAGAACGAAGAAGAAGCAAGGAAGTGGGAGAAGGAGAGCACGACTAGGATGTTGCATCCGACTAGGAAAGGAGAAGGTACGCCGTGAGCTAAGGTCACGCGATGTGAAGAGAAGCCAGAGAAGAAAGGAAAGGAAAGAAAGGAAAGAAAGGAAAGAGAAGAGAAGGGAAAGGGGAGAAGAGGCGAGACGTGAGTGCCAGTCACGCCACACACGCGAGAAGTCACGCCGTGAGAGGGAGTAACGCGACGTGACTGGCCAGAGAGGGAAGAGAAAACCGAGAGAAAGAAAGAAAGAAGAAAAGAAGGAGCGCGTTCTGTCGCGATCGCGACACCGTTGCGAGCACGACAGAAACGACCGTTGGGCAGTTATGAGCCAAAAGACACATGAAAAGTTGTCTTCTTTCACCAAACTTTGCAACCATTATCAAGGGACACAATTCTTAAATTATTATCTATAAATATTAGTTTAACTGTAATTTTGAGAGAAATTTTTAGTTAAGTAACTTTTCTGTATTTTGCAAGATAGATTTTTCTTAGTTAAAATTTTTATTTAGTTTTATGGTTTGAAGAAGAAGATTAAGGAGAAGGAAAACTTATTTCAAGAGATTGAGAAAAGGGTTGAAGAACTTCTATCTTATTCTCTTATTTTTAATTCTTCTCCAATATTTCTATGAATATCATTTTAATGAATTTGCATGTTATTATTCTTTCTATTTCCATCTACTTTCATAGTCTTTCATTGTAGATTTTCTATTAGTATCTTTTGCTTGATTTTTATAAGTTAAAGTAATTCGAAAGTTTGCTTTATCTGACATCTAATAGAATTTCATTATTAAGATATATTTAAGAGATTGGTATATTGAGATAATTGCTATAGGTTAGTATCTATTCTTAAAATATGTAATTAGAAATCTCTAATTCATTGATGAAAATTGTGAGTTAAAATTTTAATTGTATGTTTTAGGCATTTTAATTCATATCGAGAGAGTGAGTTAAAAATTTATTCTAACTTGGCTTGCATGAAAGATGAATAAATGTAAATCAAAATGATGGATCAAATTCATTACGTTTAGTTCTTCATTCATATACTATTTATCTTCTTCTGATAAACATAAATTAGGTTCAAATTAAGTAGTTCTAATTCAACCATCAAATTTATGATCATTGTAAACAAGATTAAAATCAATTAGTAATAGTGTGTAAACACGTTCCCTGTGGGATCGATATCTAAAGTACTATTGCGGTACACCGTATACTTGCGGTATGTTGCATCATTAGAAAACCAACAACAAGTTTTTGGCGCCGTTGCCGGGGAACGGTTGTTTTGCCATTATGAAAATTGATTTATGATTTTGGATTACAATATTTTCTTTTGTTTTAATGTGTTTGTTTGTTTTAGTTTAATTTTGTGTTTTGTTTGTGTTTTGTTTTTGGTTTACAGGATTTGTGGTTTACTTAGTTGTATTTTCTTTCTAAATATATTTTATGTTGTGTTAGACTCGTATAGATAAATATAGATAAATTTATGTATTAATTTTTGTATTCTAGTTTCTTATGTTATTAACACATTTGATTTTTATGTTACAGTTAAGTTAGGAAGATTAGACTAGTTTAATTTAATTTATTTAAAAAAAAAATCATAGAGTTATGTCGCGAGCGTGGAATCATCGCGCTCGCGACAGAGAGGATTTGCAAGCAAACTCAAAAGGAGAATCCGAGACGAACAGGAGAATCCGAGTAGGACGCCAGAACACGAGTCGTGCTGTGTTGTCCGACTCGTGCTAGCTGCCTAGAATCTCCACAGTCGCGTCATTTTATTTTATCGCTCTCCCTCTCATTTTCTTTTCGTTTTCTTCCTATTCTCTCCTTGTCGTGTTCTTCAATTCGAGTCGCACACGGATAAGTTTCTTTTCATTTTCTTTCTTTCTTTTTCGTCTGTACGCGTTGCACATCCGTTTCCTCTTTAGTTTCTTCCTCTTTTTCACTCATTTCTTTTCTCATTTATGCATCACGTTTTCTAACAGTTCAACATTTCCATTTTTTTTTTGTTTCCTCAAATTTATTAAGGTATTCATACGTTTGTTCCTCTTCACTTTCTGTCTTCAGTTCCGTTTTCATTTTCTTTCTTTTTGGGTTGCTCCTACACTCTGTCGTTTCATTTCGTGAACTTCTTTGACAGTATATCTATTCTTTCTATTTCTTGCATTTTCTATTTACACAAACACATAACTATGGTGCGAACTAAGAATCCCACACCTTCAAGCGACAACCAGGAGCCAGTGGAGGAATCTCAGGTACCTATTTCTACTGCCCTTGGTGCCAATTTTCCCATCCATTCCGCTGAAGAATGTAATCGTTTCTTAACTCTACAGGACAGAGGTGCATTGCAATGTAGGTTTTTCCCTACAGATTTGCTTGAACAATCTGGTTTGCTTAATGTTTTGAATGAAATGCTTGCTGGTTGTGGTTTTTCTAGATTTGCTGCTATGCATGAACCCTTTTATCCTGACATTATGTTTTAGTTTTACACTACATTGCAACAAAATGAACAAAATGATAGGTTGTTAGATTTTCGCCTAGAAGATAGGCCATACACACTTACATATTTCATGATGCATAGGATTTATGGCTTTTCACAACATGGATTAACAGAGTTTCCTAGATCTTTTAACCCGAATGAGTTTTGGACTTATTTGACTGATATACAAACTCCTTTCAAAACTAGGGATGCTAAATCCATGTTTATCAAAGATTTAAGATTTTGGATTTTGCACAAAATTTTAGCTTCCTATGTTTTTAATCGGATGGAGTTTAATCGGGTTTCTTTGAATGAATTATTTCTCATGTGGTGTGTGCATAAAGGTAAGCCTATTTGTTGGTCATATTGGTTATTCAATGAATTGTTGCAAGGTGTTAACAAGAAAAATTCACCTCTTACCCATGGGCATATCATTGTTGCTATTGCTAAACATTTACATGTTTCTGTTCGTGCATTTGCTAACATACTTCCTTGTAAATATTTTACTAAGCATTTATTTGTGCGTGGAGGTGTGGTTAATAATGATTTTCAGGAAATTCCACCTTGCTTGAGATCTTGTTGGAGGGATTTTGCAGGTCCCTCTGCACAACAAGAAGAAGAGGCTGAGGAGGAACCTAGTGGTGATGCATCAATGCATGAGGTTCCTACTGCACTTGAAGTTGGCTCATCAAGCTCCAACATTCCATCCATGTTTGATCAGATTCTTAGTAACCTACACCACATACAAGATCAACAAACCATTTTAGCTAGAAGACAAAGAAGGTTGGAATACAAATTTGACAACTTCATAACACAAGTTGGGTTTCGGGTTCCTTCGCCTCCACCATCGCCATGATAGGGGAGTTCTCTTCTCTTACTTTTTCTTTATTTATTTATTTATTGTGTGTCATTCTTTCACATTGAGGACAATGTGTGTTTTAAGTGTGGGGGAGTGTGTTTATTGGTTTGTGTTTGTGTATGTGTTATAATTATGTGTATATATATATATATTGTGCATGTTAATTGTATGATTGTTTTGTGAGTATGCATATAGGTTGTGTGTATGTTTTAATTAGGCTTTTGAGTAAGCTCTACTATAAGGCATTGTTCACTTGGCATGTTATATAGGTTGTGAAGTCATTTAATTCACATATGCTCATTTTTACCAATTTTTCAAAATCTTTGGTATGTGTTTTAAGTTTTTCAAGTTAATTTGTTTTACTTATTTCAACATTATAGATTATTTAGTCTTTTTAACTACCCATGTTTTTAAAGTTAGAATTTGTTCATTTTGTTTAAAATTTTAAGTTTCTAGTTGCCTATGGAAACTATAGCCATAATACTTGCCCTTATTTCTTTTCAATAATGGATGAGGACTTGAAAAAAATAAAAAGAAAAGTCAAAAGTGGGATGGAGCATAAAATGCACCCACTAAATTTCAAAAATAAATAGCAAGATGTACATTTAAAATTGCAAAAATATGGGATGGAGCGTAAAACGCACCCGTATTACCTTCTCTTGCTTTACATGGGATTCAATAAAAAGTTATACCCATGTGAAAGAAAAAAAATTGAAAAGAAAAATAAAAAGAAAAAGTAAAGTCTAAAAATGCCATGAGATTAGAATAAGGGTGAGTGAGCTTACATTGGTCTTAAAAAGCAACTGGAAAACTTAGAATTTTTAACTTTATGATCAAATTTCTCTCTTTAGTTCATGATTAGTTTTAATAGATTTAGTATTCTTTATGTTGGGGTTAGTAAAGTTAAGTAACTTGTTGAATTTTTAATGCATATGTTGAACTTTGATTTATTGGCACTTGTGAGTATTTGGGATAGTTGATCTTTGCAACTCTAGAGTATATGCTGAATGGACATTGCTTTATAATTATGTTTACTAGCTGTTAAATTTGCTCATGACTTTTGTCTTGCTTGGGGACAAGCAAGGTTCAAGTGTGGGGGAATTTGATAGGAGCTTAGTTAATGTATAATTGAGTATGTATTTGGTATGAGTTTATGAAATTAATTGTGCAATTATGTTTATATTAGATATCATTTGTGTTAGTTTATGTGTATATCTGTTAGTTTGTGTATTTGTTGTGTTACAGGTCTATTTAGCTGTAAAATTGAGCAAACAAGTTTTGATGGGAGAAGAAACAGAGTTACTAGGACAGTGGAGTACGAAAAGAACAGAGCAAAAGGAGAGGATCCGACTCGGATGGCCAAGCACGAGTAGGACAGGCCTTGAGTAGGGAAGGAAAGAAGAAGAAAAGGGAAGAGGAAGTAAGAATTCGAGTGGAGCATCCGAGTAGGACAATTCATCCGACTAGGATAGACAAGCACGGGTCGGATGGGTATAGCAGAACGAAGAAGAAGCAAGGAAGTGGGAGAAGGAGAGCACGACTAGGATGTTGCATCCGACTAGGAAAGGAGAAGGTACGCCGTGAGCTAAGGTCACGCGACGTGAAGAGAAGCCAGAGAAGAAAGGAAAGGAAAGAAAGGAAAGAAAGGAAAGAGAAGAGAAGGGAAAGGGGAGAAGAGGCGAGACGTGAGTGCCAGTCACGCCACACACGCGAGAAGTCACGCCGTGAGAGGGAGTAACACGACGTGACTGGCCAGAGAGGGAAGAGAAAACCGAGAGAAAGAAAGAAAGAAGAAAAGAAGGAGCGCGTTCTGTCGCGATCGCGACACCGTTGCGAGCACGACAGAAACGACCATTGGGCAGTTATGAGCCAAAAGACACATGAAAAGTTATCTTCTTTCACCAAACTTTGCAACCATTATCAAGGGACACAATTCTTAAATTATTATCTATAAATATTAGTTTAACTGTAATTTTGAGAGAAATTTTTAGTTAAGTAACTTTTCTGTATTTTGCAAGATAGATTTTTCTTAGTTAAAATTTTTATTTAGTTTTATGGTTTGAAGAAGAAGATTAAGGAGAAGGAAAACTTATTTCAAGAGATTGAGAAAAGGGTTGAAGAACTTCTATCTTATTCTCTTATTTTTAATTCTTCTCCAATATTTCTATGAATATCATTTTAATGAATTTGCATGTTATTATTCTTTCTATTTCCATCTACTTTCATAGTCTTTCATTGTAGATTTTCTATTAGTATCTTTTGCTTGATTTTTATAAGTTAAAGTAATTCGAAAGTTTGCTTTATCTGACATCTAATAGAATTTCATTATTAAGATATATTTAAGAGATTGGTATATTGAGATAATTGCTATAGGTTAGTATCTATTCTTAAAATATGTAATTAGAAATCTCTAATTCATTGATGAAAATTGTGAGTTAAAATTTTAATTGTATGTTTTAGGCATTTTAATTCATATCGAGAGAGTGAGTTAAAAATTTATTCTAACTTGGCTTGCATGAAAGATGAATAAATGTAAATCAAAATGATGGATCAAATTCATTATGTTTAGTTCTTCATTCATATACTATTTATCTTCTTCTGATAAACATAAATTAGGTTCAAATTAAGTAGTTCTAATTCAACCATCAAATTTATGATCATTGTAAACATGATTAAAATCAATTAGTAATAGTGTGTAAACACGTTCCCTGTGGGATCGATATCTAAAGTACTATTGCGGTACACCGTATACTTGCGGTATGTTGCATCATTAGAAAACCAACAACAGGTCACAATCAAGTACCTCATCAGACAAAATAAGAAGATGAAACCCGCACGGTATGGAGGAACATCAGGTAACTCATCCAATGCTTTAATCAGTGGCTCTAAGGCAAATGTGGGGCCCTAAGGAATCAAACGGACGGTGTTAGAGGGGGCAATGCTTAAGACCAATTCAACATCTCGAGTGTGAATCAGACTACAATGGGGAATGCAAGGTAAGGTGTTAGGAGGATACCAGGTCCCGATAAGAGTGGCAAATTCTTCAGGCAGGGGGCATAATTCCTAATAAGTAAACCTGAAAATGTGGAATTGCAGGTCCCAGAAATGAACTGCAGCCAAAAGGAGATTATAGTCTATCTTAACTCTCCTAAAAAACTTCAGTCCATAAAGCGGAGCTAGAGTGGAGTTTTCCCAAGTTCAGGGGTTATCCAGAGCTCGGTGCATCTTGACAATGGCAGCAGAGGACATCTTTCCAGCGCTATGATTGAAAATGTAAGTCGGCAAAGGAAATAAGGAAGAAAAAGGGAAAAAACTTGAGAAAGAAGCTTAGATTTAGGCTTGAAGTGGTGGAATCGCACGAAATCCAAGAAAAAAGGGGCAATTTATGAGGAGGAGATGACCGACAGGGTGCCCGTCTGTCATATAACTGATGGCAAGCCCGTTGGTCAGCCTGGTTGACCAATGGCCAGATCGTTTTCCTACATGTTGCATGCATAGCATGCGCAATAAATATTTCGTGCATATTTCAATTGCCTTTGCAATTTGACAGAGACATCCAAGCACAGAAGTCGAAAAATATTCAGTGAGTGAAAAAAAAAGCATTTAATGAGGTAATTAATTGCCGTTAATTACAAATTAATTAGGGAATTAATTGGTGGACAAGATTGGAATTCTGAGCGACAGACGGGATGCCAGTCGCTCGGTCTTTAGACGGGCTGCCCGTCGGTCACTAAAATCTATATAAACCCGAGTGACCGACGCCCTCCCACTTTCTTTTCATCTTTTTTCTTTCTTCTCACTCACCAACCGATGCCCCTTTGATTTTTTGGCCTTTCCTCCCTTATTTTTTGCCCGTTTCATGCGTCATTTGCGCCAAAATTACCCCTACACCGTCATGCACATTTAGAAGTACTTTCTACACTTTTTTGTCAGGTTTATTTTTGGCACATTCGCGTCGACATACGGGTTAGTTTATTCATTTTTTCTACTCTTCTTTTTATTTCCTTCTAACAATTCGCAATGGAAATGCATGTTAGCATAGGTTGGCAAAATCGTGACATTAATCCCTCCTATTTCTTTGAATTGTGTGCGGAACATGTTTGTAGGAGTATGAATTCGCATGAGCAAATAGAGTAAAAGAACATAAAAATGAAAGGAGAAAAATAATAATAAAAGAACAAAAATTATCCATAGAAGAGTTGGAATTACCCCTACTGGACTTAGCTCTAGGACCAACCCGAACTAGATAAGGCACCGGAATAATTTGAAATATTGTTTGGGGTCTAAGGCCTTTCCAATTGTTGTCTTTTTATGCAGGAGGTTGGGCACATCCTTGCCGAGATGTTGCCCAAATTTTTTCATTTTTTTGGTTAGGCACATCCTTATGGGAATGCTGCCGAAGTTGTTGCATTTTGGCCCGGGATGTTGCCGAAGTTCACGGAATTCACAATTTTTCATTTAGCTATTATTTACAATAATAATGTAAAGCTAATTTTTTTCTTCTTCTTCTCAAGATGCCTCCATGGCGTCAGGTTCCTCATGATCAGCCAGAGCCCAAGCTTCCTCTCTGGATGAGTGATGAGGCGAGAGAGAGGTTCAGGTTGCTGACTCACATATAGTTTCGGGCTAGCCGCTTCATCTCCAGACCCTTCCTGGAGGCCATGGGGATGCTAGAGGAGGTGGACGCGTTAGTGTCGGCTGCAGGATGGATAGAGTTTCTGTGGCCTTCCTTCCACACACATCCAGATATAGTTCGAGAGTTCTTGGCCACCTTACACTACGGGGATTTTCAAAGATCAGACACGGAGGAAGGGGTGATTCAGTTTTGGGTCAGAGGTTATCAGTACAACATCACCATCGGAGATTTACAGAGGCCATGGGATTGCTAGTCGGGCCCAATGTTATAGTGCCCCAAAGGGCTATCTGGAGCCAGCACTGGGAGATGATAGCTCTGCTGGGAGTGCCGTATGACCACGATACGGCAAAGAGCATGATGCTCTCATCGCAGGCTCTCGGGTATATTCATAGGGTACTTTCAAGCTCCTACTTGGGACGGGCAGGTAACCCAGGGTCGGTGAATGGGGTAGAGATATGGAGTTTGTGGGCGATGGTCGCAGGATGCTGCCTTAATATTAGCCACGAGATTGTGGCCAATTTTGTCAGGGTATCTTGGGGGCATCCCCTACAGTATTTACAGGAGGGGTGGTGACCTGATTATTGCTACAGTTGGGGGCTCGACCAGATAGTTTTGGACCTGCTTTGGACGAGAGTATTCATGTGGATGTCTCATCGGCCCTGACTATAGGGATGATAGTCCAGCTACCAGGCCAGGCCGAGGAGTACAGGCTGCGCACCGTGCACGAGACTAGACATGCTTTCGGCCTTCCTTCGTTCAAGCTAGTAGAAGAGGAGCCTCTAGTGGAGGAGTAGCCTCCCAAGCAGCCAGAGCACCAGGAGGCCCAGCCTCCCCAGCAGGTAGAGTTTCAGAAGGGGTAGCCTCCACAGCAGCCACCGGAGGAGGGGCAATCGCAGACTCCCTTCGACATGGGTATTGAGTTCACCATGGATGAGCTGCTCGCCACTCCTCCAGTACAGAGAGTGCAGAGTCCTCCTCCCTCTCCGGTACGGGTACAGAGGTCGACACCCTAGGACACTGATAGGTTCTATCCTTATCTACCTCCACTGCGCCACCCCTAAACCATCCGACAGAGCCAGTGCTCCCAGCACCAGCACCAGAGCCAGCCCAGCCAGATCTGGTGGCAGCCATGACTTCTATCCTTGCCGCCATGGAGCGCAGGTAGGAGGAGAGAGATAAGGTCCTCCTCGAGCGGATTAGGCAGTATGAGGTGAGATATTGTGCCCTGCTAGAGAGGCTGGACCAGTAGGAGGAGGTCATTCGGGGCCAAGCGAAGCTCATTGAGGAGCTGAGGCGGGATTTGATGACCTCCCACAGCGCCACAGCCGAAAGGATGGATACAGCTATCCAGATGCTAGATGAGTCCGGCAGTTCCCTTCGATTCAGAGTAGGGGTGTTGGAGAATGCCATCCCGCCTATCTCCCAGTACATCAGGGAGTTTCGCGAGCAGACGGAGTCTATGTTTGGAGGAATCAGAGAAGTGGCACGAGACCAGACCCTGACACTATCTAGTAGGTTCTAGGAGCTGGGAGGAGTGGTCAGAGATACTTTAGAGGTTATGGGAGTCTACGCCCACCTTTCTTAGATGGCTACGCCCAGGTGTAGTTCCAGTAGGCAGATCCTGCGGGGGGAGGCCCTCGTCAACACCGGTCGCGGCCCCTCCTCGCGCCTAGGCCAGGTTCAGACCCCCGGCACCACCTAGCCAGCCCTCCACGTCTAGAGCTCGCCTATTAGAGCCCTCATCCCGGAGCAAGCCAGTGCCCGTGTCAGACGACAGCAACGCGGATGAGCCTTCAGATTATTCTCCTCTCTAGCTGTTCAGGGAGTTTATCTTGATTTTATTTTATTGTACTTTTTTATATTTGTACAAAATATGTATTTCATTATTGGAACACTTATGTTTGCATTTTCTCAAACTTATATTTCATTCTGTATATCTGCCATGGTAATATGTCACTTACACTTTCCAAATGTTTGATAACACGGTAAAAGGAAAAAAATGAAAAAAAAAGATAATAATAATGATTCAAAAATTATTTAGCAGATAACGAACCAATCAACTCGCAATGAATTGATCAAATCTTTTGTAACACAGGAACACGAGTTCACACCGACCCAAGGATGGTTAACAATTAAATGACTCGGACTATCGTGCAAGCCGGGACGAGGCTAGCAGGACACCAGCGATAGAACAGATCGCAAAGGGGGTTGTAATCAGAGAGCACTACTTCCCATGACACTCAGACTCTGTGCAAGCCGAGATGAGGCCAGCAAGGCTCATGCGATAGAACAGGTCACAACGGAGCTGCAGTATCTCCCGGACACCGTACAGGCCGAGATGAGGCTAGCGGTACGCTTGCAATGGAATAAATTGTAATTAAGTTGCGGTTAAAAAACACTGCATTTTCCAGTCGCCGTGCAAGCCGAGAGGAGGACAGCGGGATAGACCGGCCACCGTGCTAGTCGAGATGAGGCTAGCGGGCACATACGATAGAACAGATCACAATTGAGTTGGGGTTAGAAAACACCACATCTCACAAGCACCGTGCAAGCCGAGACGAGGCTGGCGGTACACTTTCAATAGAAAAATTACAAATGGGTTACAGTTGGATAACACTACCTCACGGAACACTCAAATGAAGAACAGGCCAAGACGAGGCTCGCCGAAGGAAGATGAGAAATCACTTGCTTTTACGCAATACAAGAAGGTAAGGACTACCTCAAGTATGCATTTCTTCCTTTTTTCTCTGAATTTTGGCTCATATAGACACTAGTGTACTAGTTTCCCCAAAATTGGGGGCAACTGTAGACACTGGGTCCTAAGACAGTCCAGATCAGAGTTACCCGATGAAGATACTAACGTCGATTTTCAGATAAGGGATGAAAGTTATGGGTGTTCATTCTCCAGTTTTATAAGGATCGAAGGTTTTTTTGGGTAAGCGGGAGATTTCGGAGAGTCGAGGAGAGTTCAAACTATGAGAATTGGTAATTTATTCCATGGACGGTCAGCCCGTCGGTGGTGGAAGAGCCTGTTGCTCAAAGGGATTTATGGATTCGAAGAGATGGAAATGCACAGATCATGAAAATGAAAGAGGAAGAAAGAGGAGAGAGAGAGTAGGGGAAACAAACAGATCGAAGGGAGATTGTATGCTTGAATTTAGGGTTTCTCTTTTAGATTTTGAACAGAGAAAAGAATCGTGAAAATTAGAGAAGAAAAAAGGAACATAGAGAAGGGAAAAAAGGGAAAGCAAAGAGAGAGAAATGCCTGAAATGCTTACTGAGGGTCAACGGCTTATGTGGCGTTGACATGTCAGCCACGTGTCAATCACCACATGCCATGTCACGTTGACCCATCCCATGTGTATGCCACGTCAGTACCATTACCCCTCCCCTTAATAGCAGCTTAATGGATGGTTATATTTGACCGAGTTTTGTAAGTTTAAAGGCATTTTTGCTCTAAAAAAAATGATAGGGGCATATCAACTCTTTTTGAACAAGTAGAGGGGCAAAATAGTACCTTTTCCCAAGCCAAAATGAACATAAACAAGACTTAAAACATGAAAATTCACCTAAAAATCACACAAAACAAAACGCAAAAAGGGACTTATCAACGACCCCACACTTAGCTTTTGCTCGAACTTGAGAAAAATAATAAATTTATTAATTCCAACCTTCTCAACTTTTAGCCAAGAATATAAAAGTTTAAAACACAATAAAAACACTTAGCAAATTCCACTTGAAAGAAATTCTATTATAACAAGATCTAAAAGTAGAGAATACAAATAAATTTCCTAGTGTCTGTTTGCAAAGACCAAAACTAAAGTTTGAAGAATTTCAAAACCAAAATTTCCAATATCAATCAACCAATGACCAAACAAATCAATGCATGAATGCACTTCCAGTTTCTTTCTTGAAACTCTAGAAAAATTATAGGCCTCTCCTTTAGTACCGAAAGCCGAAGGTCATCTCCACTAAATAAATCAAGACATGAAAAAAATCATTACATCTTAAACAGGCTGTAATGTAAAGTTAAAGGGGTGATGGCTATCAAAGACAGATTAGTTTAACAAAAAGAGAACAACCGCTACTACCCAACCCACTTACTGCGTCTTCAAACCAAAAGCTAAAAACTCCTCCTACTCACTTTCCCTTTAAAAGATAGACTAAAATTTCCTTAAAATTTGATGAATAAAGTCAAGTTGAGATCAAGATAAATAGTATCTTATTGAATTAACACAATAAATTGTTTTTTTTTATTTTTTTATATATAAAAATTGATACATATAGAAAAACTACCCCACACTTGAATATTTCAGTATCTTACTTGCTTAAAATTCAAAAAAAAAAAATGTTACTGATTGTGATAAGTGTAGACACTATGTCTTGAGTCAGTCCAAATCAGAGATACACGATGAAGATATCAATACCCGTTTTCGAGGAAAAAGATAAAAGTTATGGGCTTTCGCCCTTCGAATTCACAAGGATTGAAGATTTTTTGATAATAGGAGGTTTTCGTACGTTAAGAGGAGTTTGTTAGTGGAAATTTTTGGATTTTGGTTGACCAACGGGGGACACCCATCGCTCGTGCCGAGAGATGACCTCCCCTCATGAGAGCAGCGCCCTTCACTCGCTCGAGACGGGCCCGTCTCTCGCAGGAGCGACGCACATCGTTCGCGTGTGAGGGCTTATCTCTCGCACGTGAGACGCCTATCCCTCACGAGCGATGGGTGTCCCTCATTACCCATATCTCACGAAATGGCCTGCCGCTCGAAAGACCAGGCGTGCCTCATGACTGACGCCCGTCGAACTCTAAGTGATGCCCATCGGTAGGGGATCTGCGGCGTTATTTCACGGGATTCACCCTGATTTCCCAAGATTTCAAAATCTCTTTCCAAGATTTTTCAAGGATTTCTAAATATTTTCAAATATTTTCAAATTTCGAATTTGATTTTTAAAATATTCTGCAAATCAGCTAGTTTTGATTCTGATTTCATAAATCTTTTTCAAATTCAAATTTAAAATTTAAAAGAATTTGAATTGGTTCCCTTAACTTATAAATAGGGAGTTAAGGTTCATTTTCAGGGCTTGGGAAATTTTTATCGAATATCGAAGGTTTCTTACTAAAAAATTTAGAAAGGGTTTTTTCTTATTTTTCATTAGAGAAATCTTATCAAATCTTTTTCAAACTAAGGTGAATCTGAGAAAATGAAATCAATTCATTCTTACTCGATGTAGCCTTTTTGACATTTTTAATTGCTATAAAATATCGAGGAGGAAAAATACAATTTTCTTTTCTTGATCTAATTTAAAAAATACAATTTCGTGGTAGAAAATTTCCCGAAATTACACATTATCGATTAATCCTTGTAGAATTCAAGGGTAGAAATCATCGTGATATTCACTTTCAAAAGGTAATATTTCGAGGGTAAATATTATGGACCAAACCTCTAATTCACTTTCTGGTTTCGTATTAATCTATTTGTGGCTGATTTGCTTGAAAAGGTAAATTTAATTGTGAAAATTAATGGTTTTCAATTGAATTTCTTCTCTTTCCGGATCAGGGACTACTGACGGGCCAAGGGTCCACTGACGGCCATCGCTCATCCGAGTTATAGGCCGTCGCAGAGCTTCGCCTCCGCCCGTCGGTCGGCCCAAGGATGACCGTCGCTCGCGCGATAATGGCCGTCCTTGGGCCTTCCTTCATCATTTTCTTATCTCTTTTTTCCTTCCTTTTTATTCTTATTTTTCTCTATTTTTCCATGGTGATTTTCTAAATTCTTCATAGTTATTTATTTTATCATGCATATTGCCATTTGATTATTGCACTAATGTGCATTCTATTTTTTGTGAGTTTAATTATTCTTCTTTGATTTGGGGTGTTGAGAAACAGAGATCCCACCGGGATTATTTGAGGACATTAATTGGGTTTATTTCTCTATTTTATTTCCTTTTATTTCCAATTTATTGTAAATATTATTTTGAGCCCGCTAATGTAAAAATGACTAAAGATTTTTACAAATATATGGGACCAATGTCCTGATTTTTGTCCAAACAAAACAGATATTTTAATATAATTTTTCTCTAAATATGCATGCGAAGATCAATGTCTTCATCCTTAATCGAATATCCCACTTTGAATATGTTCCTTTTTTTGCTCATTTACAATGGGGGTTGTATTCTGCCCTTAGTTTTTTTTTAAACTATTGTATTTTTTATTTACTTTATTTTGACCTTACTTTTTTTAATGCTTTCATTATATGATTGATCTTATGCTTTAATTATTGCATTGAACTAAATGAGAAAATAGGATGAAAGATTAAATTAAAAACTCAATTATAATTTAATCAAGGTATGAATAAATGGAAAGTCCCGAACAATCGCTGGTCTTAGGCTCAATGAGGTTATATGAACCTTTCCAATGTTCTATTGGAAAGAGAATTCCAAAATATCTCTTGTTACCCAAAATAGGCCCAAGTTGCATTGTCTTAGGCTCCATGTGGTTAGATGAACCTTTCCAATGTTGCATTGGAAAGGGAATTCCAAAATATCTTTGGCTTATCCAAAATAGATGTATATGCATCATCTTAGGCTTCACAAGATTAGATGAATCTTTCCAATGTTCTATTGGGAGAAGGATTCAAAAATATCTCTGATTGCCCAAAATAGACACACGTGCGCTGTCTTAGGCTCAGTGAGGCTAGACGACCTTTCCCAATGTTTTATTGGATGGTGACTCTAAAACACCTCCTTGTTGTCCAAAATAGATGCCCTTGCAATCTTTTACAAGTCTTATGAACATCTTTTGAATACCCTAAAAGCGGGTCATTCGGGGCGCTCGGGGTTCGGCGCGCGTCACAGTGGTAACTCCACTGGGGACTATTGAGACTTCGCTTCGAAAGCACCTTGATTAAAACATATAATTTAGTTTTAATTTAAAATTTTACCCATTTTTCAAAATTGTATTGCATATCATTAGAGCCTTAGATCTATACTTTTTTGGTCCCTTTTTTTAACCTTGGTGCGTTCCCGAAGTATGGCCCTACATTCGCTCAATGTAGGGAAGTGTTAAGGATAATCACCATTCCAAGTCTAGTACCATGTGGTATATCAAATGATGACCCAACTGGTCGCTATACTCATGACAAGCTAGACCCGTTGGTAGGGATCATGCTTGGGTAGCCCAAAAGTATCATCACCCTGGCTAAAGCTCATGTAATGAAAGTAGATATTTTCGCTAGGTGGCATGAACCATAATACTTTGCTTGTTGTGTGGATCATTACGTATTGGACAAACAAAAATAGATTGGTTGGTCACCTAATCAAAGGCTTTCATGCCCCGATAAGCCCATGTCGATTTATTCGGACTGCCTAAATACACAATGGTCAGAAGCCATACGTATGCGCATTAGTTAAGAGAGGTTATGCTGCCGATTTTCCACCGTGCACCATATGCATCCACTAGGTTCCTTGTTAACCCATGGACTAACCCCACCTAGGATAGAGATCGCACGACCTCGTGTGTGGGAGGAATAAGGTTAGAAGGGTATATCTGCTTGTATGTGGTTGTAGATGCTGTATATCACGATCATGCATCATATGCCATTCATGCATCATCCTGACTAGATATGTTTTTGTAGCCATCATAGATCTACCCAGGTGGTCAAGAGGTCCTCGTGGGCGACTACGCAGAAATTCTCTCTTTGAGCTACAGAAAATGGTAGAATATTCAGAGTCACTTTTCGAGAGCAGTCACGCTACCTCCTCGCAATTCTTCATAGATTGTGAAATGGCCAATTCACTAAGAGGAACATATGTCACTAGGGTTTTGATAGCCGAGGAAGTGGGTAGATGGTTTGAGGAGTTCGAGAATAGAATGATGGCTATGATGGCAACAATGGCCCAACCTGCGCCACAGAACCTAGCTGCCCCTCCTATGAGATAAAATAAACAGGAAGAGGCTAGCGAAGATCCACAAGAAGAGATTCACTCACCACCAGCGAATTTAAGGCTACCACCGCTGCAGGGCTGAGAAGAGGCTCATCCCGTAGGATAGAAGAAGACTTGTAAGAGGACTAGTATGAGGAGCATATGTCGATTAGAGGAAAGGTACCCTAGACGGAGGAAGCCATCTGGAAAAAGTTGGAAGAAAAGTTTGAAGCAATGTCGAGGATGTTGACGAGGGGGCAAGGGATGAACCCCCAAGATAAGGAATTAGAGGGAAAAGATCTGGTCCCTCAAACCTTTAAGATGTCGGACGTTCCAAAGTTTAACGGCACCTCAAACCCTACTATGCACATAAAACAGTACTCGCTGGTGATAAAGGGTACCACTTTGACCAAGAGGCAGAAGATAGAATACTTCTGCTTGAGCTTAACTGGCCCAATAGTAGATTGGTACCATGGGATTGGTACCATGGGCTAGATAAGAGAAACAAGGAGGATTGGGACCTATTGACAGAAGAGTTCCTGAGGCAGTATGATTGCAGCATGAGGATGGAAGTGATGCTGAAGGATTTGGAACTCTTACAGCAAAAAGTCTTGTGAAGCATTTCACGAATATCTGACTCGATGGAGGAACCGAGTGATGGAAATTAAAAAAAAAAAGCCATTGAGGCTGAAGATGAAGGGTTTGAAAGATTGAGTCACTAAAGGACATAGCCATTGAGGCTAAAGGAGAGTATCTAGCAAGGAGAGCCAACAGTGAGACATACAAGAAGAGCAGTAGCGATCAAGGGGCAAGTAGACCGGCAAGTTCAAGAAGTGGTGGCAGGTTAGGCAAGACGGCTGAGGTTTCAGTTACAAGCACCGGTCCAAGGCATTTCTCAAATTTAGGGAGGTCTTTTTGGGTGTTGAGAAGATTAATGAGGGAGGGAAAGTTGCAACCTCTAGCACCTAGACCTGCCAGGACCCCAGGGGCAACTGGGGCACAAGGACAATGAATATTGCTCTTACCACAAGCACACCGGGCACACGATGAATGACTGTAAGGCATTGAGGCATGCCATCTAGGATCTGATTGACTCAAAGCAAATCATAGATCCAGAGAAGAGGGGAAACTAGAAGAAACCTGGGTATAATAATGTGCCCCCGCTCGTGTTTAGGATTGGGTCTAGCTTGCCCGAGTGGTATGTACTGAGAGATTTGTATGGAGGTGAGAACGCTGTTATCATTTGCTCAGAAGAGGTAGATGAAGAAGGGATTCCCGTGGCAACGGTAGATTGTTGGTCCACTGATGACAGTGGGGATAAAAATTATAATTTTGGTGATGAAGAGTCTGCAGACCTATGGGGTTCAGACGAAGATGAAGAGGATGAGAGGAAGAAGGATTCGAAGAAGGATGACAAGATAAAAGCGGTGACCCAGAGTGGAAGAGTGGTTCCTGATACGAGCTTAATTGAGCTATATTTAGTGTATGTTTTATATGAGTTTATGGAATTAATCATATAATTGTGTGCATATTTGTTGTTATATGTGTTAGTTTATGTTTATTTGTATTAGTTGAGTGTTTTTGTGTTACTGGTGTTTTTTAGGTGAAAAACGAAGAGAAGAAGCAGTTATGTGGAGAGGATCACGAGAAAGAGAAGGGTCACGACTAGTGATGCTATATCACGAGTCGTGACTTGTGAAGGAGAATAGGGCTAAAGAAGTAGGGTCACAAGTCGTGATGATGCCTCATGACTCGTGACGACACAGAGAGGCCAGGAAAGAAAGGGAAAGAGAAAGAAGAGAAGAGAAAGAGAGGAGAAGGCGAGACGTGAGCACCAGTCACGACTCACACGCGAAGTCATGCCATGTGATGGGAGGTTGCGACTCGTGAATGGCCAGAGAGAAGAAGAGGAGCGAAAGAAGAAAAGAGAGAAAGGAAAAGCGGAGCGCGTTCTGTCGCGAGCGTGACAACGTTGCGAGCACGAAAGAGACGACCGTTGGGACAGTTTTCTCTTGAAAAGTCACCTCCTCTCACCAACAATTACAACCTTTCTCAAGGGATATCTCCAAGAGATACAAACATCAAATTATCATCTATAAATACTTAGTTTAACTGTAATTTTAGAGATATGTAATTTTAGTTAAGTAATTTTCTGTATTTAGTAAGACAGATTTTTAGTTAAAGTTCTTCGTTAGTCTTCATGTTTTGAAAAAGAAGATCAAGGAGAAGAAAATCTATTTGAAGAATTGAGAAAAGGGTTGAAGGACTTCTATCTTAATCTCTTATCTTTTATTTCTTCTCTGTCACTTAATGAATACTAATTTAATGAATTTGTTCATTATTAACATTCTTTAATTCCATCTATTTGAAAGAGTCTTTGCTTGCAGATTTTCTATTAGTATCTTTTGCATGATCTTTATAAGTTAAAGTAATTCGAAAGTTTGCTTTATCTGAAATCTAATAGAATTTCATTATTAAGGTATATTTGAGAGATCGGTATATTGAGATAATTGCTATAGGTTAGTGTTTATTCTTAAAATATGTAATTAGAAACCTCTAATTCATTAATGAAAATTGTGAATTAGAATTTTAATTGTATGTTTTAGGCATTTTAATTCATGTCGAGAGAGTGAGTTAAAAATTTATTCTAACTTGGCTTGCATAAAAAGATGAAAGATGCTAATCAAAATGATGGAATCGAATTCATTATCTTTAATTCTTCATGATTTATTTTATCTTCTTTTGATTATCAATAATTAGGCTTAATTAGTTTACATGTTAGATTAGTTTAAAATCACCTTTCTATTTGATAATTGTAAACAAAATTAAAATTGGGTAGTAATAGTGAGTAAAACACGTTCCTCGTGATATCTAAAGTACTATTTCGGTACACCGTATACTTACGGTATATAGCATATATAGAAAATGCTCAACAGTTCCAGAGGCTGAAAAGTCACAAGATCCCGTGGCTGTGCAAAAGAAAAAGGAGTCGGAGGAGGACCCAATAAAAAGGAAATTAAAAAGGACGCCGACTAAAATTTCAGTATAATATCTTCTGAGGCAGTCTTCCTCGCATAGGCAAAAGTTAGTGGAAGCCCTGTGTAAGTCTACAATGGCTACTACCATTTCCCCCACAAAGTTGCTGGATATAGTAAAAGCGAGTGTTGGAGAGAATGTGGTTTACTCAAGTGCAGATTTGATGGCTGAAGGCCATAACCACAACTGCCCATTGTACATAAGGGCCCAGGTGAATGAGAAACACACGGCATGTGTAATGGTGGACGATGGCTCCTCTATAAATGTTTTCCCTTTGTTAGCGATGGTAGCTTTTGGAGTATCAGAGGAAATGTTGAGTAAGTCTAACATCACGATCACAGCTTATAATAACTCCTGCAGACAGGCATTGTGGACATTCAAGGCGGTGGTCAAGACTGGGCCAATTGAGACTAAGGCAGAGTTTGTAGTTCTTCCCATTCTAGCCAACTTCTCAACGCTTTTGGGCAGGCCATGGTTCCATAAGCTTGGAGGGGTGCCATCCACCCTACATCAGATGATCAAGATTCCCTATGCGGGCCAAGTGATGACAATCAGAGCAGCTAGGGAGAATCAGGTTTTTGTTTTGGATATCACCAGGCAACCTTTTAATGGGTTTCATAGAGCCATGATTGGCAAGGAAGATCATGTCGGAGGGAGCCCTTAAGTGGTAAATATGATGAAGAGAATGTCTTTCCTCCCTAGGGCAGGTTTAGCTAAAAGTTCTCAGGGGCCACAAAACTGCCATAACAACAAGATGTCAAAAGGATAGGAAGGGCCGTGGATATATGGGGAGTAGAATGAATCGACAAGTAATAAAGTGGGGAATAGTTAGGACCCCGAGTTATCGTACCCAAGGGAAAAAGGATTGTTAAGTTAAATATCTATAGATGAGTGAAATTGAGATGTCCCCGGTTTATTTGGTGGAGAAAACTAAGCTAAGCAAGAAAATAAATTAACAATTAAATATAAAATTGTTCATCAAGAAATTACTCAAGGATGAAATTAAATGCTTAGGAAATTCTATCATCATAAATGTAATTGGAAATTGGTAAAACAATATAAACATGAAATTATGGACAACCCGACTAAACCCAAGCTTCCCAAACGGAGTCAGCCACTCTAATTATATCACATCCCAAACTGGAGTCAGCCACATAACTAGCCTATGCACGGTCTAAAATCCTAAGTTCGGTTTATTTTCCCAATACGGAGTCAAATAACCCAAAACTCAAATATTTCACTCCTCACTCTAATTTTAAATCATAAAATTCTGTACTTCTATATTCCCAAACGGAGTCATCTAAAAGATACACCAAAAATGATAGAAAACTGAGCATAAACAAATTACAACAAAAATCATATTTGAAATCAATCATCATTCTGGACTGAATCATAACCAAGCCCAATGATCATTATAAATGCAGAAAATATAATGAGAGAAATAAAAGAAATCATGAAAATATTCATTAAATCCAAATATCCAAAATACAAATATGATTCAAGAACTCCTAAGCATGAATAATTACTCTAAAATCAAGAATATAAACATAAAATATGGAAAATTAAAGTTTAGAATACACCCTTGATGAGAGAGAAAATAGATCTTGAAGCTCTTGTTCTTCAACCTTGGAATCCACTTGAATCCCCAAAATATAAAAAATAAACTAAATTGACCTAAATTCTTTGAGAATAAAATTACAATTCAAAATTAAATCTAAACTAAAACAGCATATTAAAATAAAATAAAAATTAAAACCTAAAATAAAATGAAAAATAATGCTGGAAACAAAAAGAAAAAAAATGAAAACTAAGTCTAACTCCCCTCTGGTGATAAAGCGGCGTTATTTTTAATGTCTGAAGAAAAGCATAGCTGTGTTTTTGGCTAGGGTTGCATCGTGTCATCCTTGTGACACAGCTGTGTTTCACGCAGAAACATAGCTATGCTGTGGGCGAGGCAGTGCGCGTTGTCGCTCCGTGCGCGCGCGCCTCCTGCTGCGGAACACAGCTGTGCTTTGTGAGGAAGCACAGCTGTGTCGTCGGTTGTCCTCGCTGATGCACGCTCCATTTGAAAGCACAGCTGTGCTTTAGGCAAAATCTGCCTTCCTTCCACAATTCCTTCTAAAATCTGCCCCAAACCTCCAATTTAGCTCCGGATTAAAATAAAACACCTGAAAACATCCCAAAACTAATTAAAAATTATAAAAATATTATAAATTAATAAAAATACAAAAACTAACTAATTATTATTAAAATTAAATAAATAAAACACATAATTATGCCAAGAATTAATCTAAAATATTAATATAATTGCAACTTATCAACTACCCCAAACTCAAACCTTTACTCGTCCTCGAGTAAACTGAATGAACCACATTCTAAATTATTTCAATTTCAACAAAAGAAAATAAGGAGTCATTCTCAATTAAGGGACAAGAAAATAGGCTTGTAAATACCAATGCTTACTAAATAACAAATAAACACAAGAACATACCAAGCAATTTCTGTGTGTGTGTGCAAAAGGCCAAAACAGAATTTTTATCATTTAAAAACAAAACTTCTAGATACAATGTTGGGAAAAGGAATCAACTCGAATGCATGAATGCACTCATGGCTTTTCACTCAAAGCTTAAGAAACACCATATACCTCTTCTTACGTACCAAACCTTACTAAAAGGTCATCTCCACTAAATAGGACAAGACAAAACAAATAATCAAGAGGTCTTACATTTTGGTTGTAATGTTAGGCTTAGGTAGATTGGCCAACAAAGGAAGATTAAGTCACTAGAGAAAAATGGCCACTACCCAAACAAAACCACAATCACCCAACTGTACTAATGAATATTCCTAACCCAATTAGATACCATCAAAACAAAATTGGTCTTAAAGACACCTTAGTTCATCAAACTTAGCTCAAAATAATAGATGCCACGAAATATTTAACAATGATCATCACAAGGCACTAGTTCAAGTGTTATTAACTTTTGTACCCCAAACTCACATTTTGCTCAGTTAGCTAGGAAAAAATTGCAATGCTTCTTCTATTTCAAATTTTTTTTCTTTCTTTTCTTTTTTTCTTTTTTTTTATTTTTTTTTAATAAAGTATAAAAAACCAACTAGCCACTAACAATTAATGAAGCACTTAATAAATCAAAAAATCTCAACAAGAACTAAAATTGAGCTCTAATTTTCAAAAGACCAATAAATCACTTAAATCACAATCCTCTTTGTCAACCCCAAACTCATTTCTTTAAATGGGCTCAACTCTCCATTACACACACCAATCAATTCTCAAACAGAAATTTACACCAAGACTTGACAAAAACTAAACTCCCTTTTACCCAAAATGCAAACCCAACCTTACTAGAGTGGCCACTCTTCAAAGGGGAGGCAAAAATTATTTAAGGCTAAAGGTAGTTGTAATATGTGTAACAATAAAACAAGCACGCATTTAGCATACTAAAATAATAGGCTGAATGGGCTAACAAGAGACTATGAAATCAAGGTAGGAAAAGTCATTTAAAGGAACTATACAAAAAAGGGTTGCCTAAATCATTTTCTAAGTTATGTCTCATCTGAGGGTCGCTTCGATGGGTAATCAGAAAGGTTCTAGTGCTCTTAGTGAGTTTTTATCTAATCCCCTAATTGCAACTAGATTTTTCTCAATTTTAAAAAACAGGCCCAAAGTGCTCAAAATTTAGAAATTGCAAAGTATAATCAAGGTTTACATGTAGTCTAGCAAACAAAGATACAAGCAGGACTATTTCTCACTCGACTTGAAATTGAATGAAACACAAATTTCTAAAGCTTAGGTCAAAATTATTGACAATTGAGAACTACTAGGACGAAATAAAAATTTAAATCGAAGGAAAATCAATAAGAACAACCATAACAATATCCAGATAAAAACTAGGCATAAACACACCACAAACAAAACAAAACTAACTAAAAACCAATCAAACACAACAAACTAAAAAGACACATACAACAAAACTAGTTTTGGTTTGAAAAATATGAAATGGTATCCACCCCAAACTCGAAATGTTGCACTGTCCTTAGTGCAAAGAAATGAAGTACACAAATAAATTTCTCAAAAATTTTCCCTTACTGTGCAAAAAGCTCATTGCAGTTTAAAAATTATTGCAATCATCTCAAAATGGCAAACATAAAATAATTACTGTGCAAAACTAAAAACAATCCAAAATTCCTACATGCCACCTGTGCAAAAATACAGAAACTCAAAACCTATGTAAAAATCCAATAATCTCTGTGCAAAATGAAATATTCTGAATTATGTGATATTCACAGCCAACACAAATAAAATATCTATCCTATCACATGGCATTGGCTCAGCCACGCAATTTAAAAATATAACAAAGTAAATAAAAATAACATTATGCCTTACTACATCAATTTCATTAACTGCAAAATAAATAGATTACAAAATTTCTTATGAAAGAATCACTTCCTGAAAGATATACAATATATCAATGTGGTGGTCGTCTCAAGTATGGAGGAAATACAGTGGAAACAGGTGTAAAAAATCCACGAATCTCACTGCTCAACCTGTCCAACTGTGCAATAATCCTCTGCTGAAAGGCTCCCAAGAATGCGTCTCTCTGCTCAGCTCCCAGAACCATATCTCGGCGCACCTACTCCATCAGAGTCTCAATGGAAGACAAATGATCCCAAGCTCTCTGCACTGACAGGTCCATGCCAGAGATCAACTAGTCACTCTGAAATATAGCTGCTCTAACCTTCGCCAATCCTCTGCTCAACTCATCCAATCTCTCCCAAACCCTCTCCTGGAAAGCTGTCTGCTCCCTCCTCGACTCACTAAAGGAATCATGAAGCATGCCGACTGTAGTCTCAAACCGTGTCATCGTAGCAGTCATAGACTGCATCTCTGAAATCAAAGTCTGGACCATCGAAGCATCTAAATACGGAGCTGAGGGTGGAGGGGCTGTGGAAGAAGATGACTCATCATGCCCCTGAGCATAACGACTCATGTCTGGAGGGGAGAATGGTATGTCACTCCTCTTTCTCACCCTCCTACTGGAAGTATTAGCTGTCGGTCTCTGTGGAGGAGGTGGTGGTGGAGCATCAACATCGTGATCAGCTGGTGGGTGGGCATCATCAGAAATGCCCTCTCCATCATCACCAAAGTCATGGGCCTCTATCTCCTCCGCTTTCCTCAGTCTAAATCCACTCTCAGAAGATGGATCCTCTATAGCTATCCTACATCTGAGTACTACCTCCTCATCAATCAAATAAGATGATGTCAAGTGTCATCCCATATCAGCAGTAGGCAGATGTAGTTCTCTCATGATTATGGTGATCAACCCACCAATCCCGATCCTTTTCCCTGAGGTGGCTGTAGCTCTCTTCAGCTGCTTACACAACCAAGGTACGGCATTGACTCGGATCCCAGCCTCCATAGCATAAAGGAGAAACAAATCTGGTGTAGTCACATTACTGGGACACCCTGGTCGCATAAACACTGAGGAAGTCATTACTCTTTGCAGGTACTAATATACTGGAGAGCGGAGTTTTGTTGACTTGGTGTTTCTTGCATGAAAGTCCATGTTGGGCTTCCCAATAATGGCCCAATGTGCAGCTAATTCACTGACTATTTGCACCTCTCCATCCACTGGCAATCTCAAATATGTAGCTAAGTCTAAAATCGAAAGATAATAGGGAATATTGCGCACTCTAAACTGAATGGTATTCCTATCATACTTAGATAACCTTGGAGAGTACTGAAAAGTACTAAGAAACTCCAATGTTATCTCAGGATGAGTCGGGCCATTCAGAGAAAAGAACTCCTCCCATCCAATATTCCTCAGCAAAGTTAATACCCTCTCTTGAATGCCTAGGTCAATGAGTGTCTTCATACTCATAAACCTACTAGAGATAATGATCTTTGCGGCCAGCTTATTGAACAGGGTGCGCTGTGCTGGAGTCAACCAATCAGGAGACTGAATGGGCTCTGAAGGTTGCTCATCTCTGTTACGAACCATGGTTCCTGAAAAAGAAAGTATAAACTTTATTCAAAACATCCTTAGGTTCACGAAGTGAAAACCACAAATGTGACTAGATTGAAAGAATAATAACAAAACTCACCACAACTTCAAAACAGAAATTTGTAAAATAAATAGAATTTTCTAGCTAATGAAAATGCAAAATATAGACAATTAAGCATAAGGCAAATGTATAAACAAATTGAAGTACAAAATCAACGCACAAATATAGTGACAATTGAAAGATTGCACAAGTTAGAATTTAAACAAATTAAAAATGAAAAGCATAAGGTGGAGAATAAAAATAAGCACAAGTAATTAACCCCTAAAGTGTATATGCCAAAAATTAATCTAAATGCAATTTAATGAAAACAAAAAAGAGAAATGCAAAGTTTGCATAATCGATGCTCTATTCATAGCAAATATATGTAGGAAGGATTCAAAGTTACATGTAAATAAAAATGTAACAAATTGGCATCCAAAACAACTCATCCTACTCCCATCAAGTCGGGAACTAGCAAACATGCATTTGCCTCAAGACAATCAAGCACAATATCAATTGCATCTAAATTAAAAAGTTAAAAGCAGCAACAACAATATCACACAATACAATCACCAAGCATGATCTCAAGTAATTTACAATTAAACTTGCAACATCTCCCCATCCATTGTTATGCTCAAATAAATCAATACAATGAAAACATTTAATTTCCCCAATTGAAGTTCAAAATCCCATCGTCCCTGATTCTGCCTTTTAATTGACCAATTAAAGAACAAATGCAAGCTAGATAATTGAAAAGTAAGCTCGAAATCCAGTCAACATGGCAGACTCAACACCCAGAAAAGAATGACATAAATATTAAGTTCTAAAAATCGATAATTCCTAAATAAACTGCTCCAACAGTGCTACAAGTAACAAATTTTCATGACATATAAGCACAAAGTTCATGCCATCCAGCTCTAACATAAACCTCAAAGTTCACATTAACAATTTCTACAAGAATTCATGCACAATAATTATTGTACAGATTAAATAAAAGCACAAAATTTTTCTTTGAACATCCATTGAGGCATTTAAGCAAACAGCTGGTGTGCATGAATATAAATTGGATTTTTGTGCAAATTTAATAACCCCAACACCCAAAAATCTGTACAAACGCACAAGACAAGCAGTACAATTCACATAATCACAAATAAATATCGAAATCCCAGAGAAATTAAGTGAAAGCAAATGCACATTTACACAGTAAAGTTTAGAACAGAGATGGGGGAAATATACATACCTGTAGCTTGCAAAAATTACTTGAATGCTAAAGTTAAAAATTTGAAAACTGCGAATTGAAGGAAAGGCTCAGTTCAATCTAACTTGAACTGAAGCAGAAATCTAGAACTTGTGCAAAAATGGGGAAAAATCAATAATGGGCAAGAATTTGAGGGAAAAGAAAAAATTAAATAGAAAATGAGAATATATTACTAATTACAGCTCGGAATTAACAATTAAATTTAAATTACCTGCTAAAAGCTTGGATTGCAAATGAAGATCGAAGAGAAATTGAGAGAAAATTTTAAATTGAAGAACAGGGGGGAACAGGGGAGAAAAGAAAAGAGATGAGCAACGAAAGAAAAGGAAACAGCGTGCTAAAGCGGGTCTGGGAGAAAAGCATAGTTGTGCTTTTGAAGGAAGCACGGCTGTGTTTTTCACACAGCACTTCGTATTAGCGTTTTTAAATGAAAGTACAGCTGTGCTTTTGAAAAGCACAGTTGTGTTTTCGCACTTTACCTGACGCTACTACCTTGATGAAACATATCTCACGGTGACAACAATTTTAATTGTCACCGTGAGATAACTGGTAAATTGCTACTGTCCCTGCAGCTCCAATTTTCACTTCTTACTGCTCATTTGAAATTCCATTACTTCTCCTCTGTTAATTTCCAAAACAATAAACCAAATCAAAACCAAAAATTAAAAATCAACAAATTAAACATTAAAAACAAAAAAAATTAACTTTCTAACATACCAAAAATTTAAGGAAAATTATTTTTATATAAAAACAAATAAATTTATATATATATATATATTTTTTATAAAGATTTAAAAATAAACAACTAAAACTTAAAAACATTAAAACACAAAAACACAAATAAATAACATATAATTAAATAGAAAGGGTTAAGAAGAAAAGTTCTGATTTAATGAGTCCCAGCTCGACTCATGTTACTCTCGGGTGGACGAGATTGTGAACCAAATAATGGTCTTTTCGGTTTTTTCTCCTCATTTTCCCCCGTCAGTAGGAGAAAATCATCGAAAGCCACCAAGGTAGGCAATTCCATGTCTTCGATGAAGTATGACTCCACCTTGGGTTCACTATAAACGAACTCTACCGGCTCTTCTAGCCTAAATAGATCCTTCAAATGGACTAAATTCAGTGCTTCCATTTGAGAATCACACAACTCTTGCTCCTTTGGTGCACTATCCTGCACAGAAAAATTGAATTTAGTTTCCAAACAAACACAAGATCCGTCTTTAATAATGATTGGCTCCTTTTTTTCTTCATGCACCCCATCCTCAAAAATTTCAAAATTCTCCTTAAGCTCTATAGGTGCATGACTCAATTCACCACCATCTCTTTAATCAACCGAAGAGACAATTAAAAGCTCCAACTTGGATTCCAAATTTTGGATCTCCAATGCTTGACTTCTTAATAGATTCTCTTGAGCCTTGATCCTCTTCTCTTGATAGTTGATTGTAGTCTGGAACTCACCCTTTTCCGCATAAAATTGCTTCTCTCTACAATATATGTAGTCTAGAAGACTTTTGATATTGGCAATGTTAGACTCTTGTGCTTCCCATTGAGAGTAAGGATCTTCAAAGGACGGTGAATAGGTGACTGATGTAGGTGTATGCAATTATCGTAACTCTTGCATCTGCCTCATCATATCATTTACTTCAGCTCGCAAAAGGACCAACTCATAGTCTTGATAACTATCTTGCATCATTTTAAAAAGACCTCAAAATTTTCATGCAAAGATAAACACCAAATTAAAACAAAGAAAAGTAAAAATCTCAAACTAACTCAACTAAAGATATAAAACAAACAACACCGTTTTTCCCCGGCAACGGCGCCAAAAACTTGACCGGTGTTTAGCAAGTGTATTGAATCGACAAGTAATAAAGTGGGGTATAGTTAGGACCCCGAGTTATCGTACCCAAGGAAAAAAGGATTGTCAAGTTAAATATCTATAGATGAGTGAAATTGAGATGTCCTCGATTTATTTGGTGGAGAAAACTAAGCTAAGCAAGAAAATAAATTAACAATTAAATATAAAATTGTTCATTAAGAAATTACTCAAGGATGAAATTAACTGCTTAGGAAATTCTATCCTCATAAATGTAATTGGAAATTGGTAAAATAATATAAACATGAAATTCTGGACAACCCAACTAAACCTAGGCTTCCCAAACGAAGTCAGCCACTCTAATTATATGACATCCCAAACCGGAGTCAGCCACATAACTAGCCTATGCACGGTCTAAAATCCTAAGTTCGGTTTATTTTCCCAATACAGAGTCAAATAACCCAAAACTCAAATATTTTACTCCTCACTCTAATTTTAAATCATAAAATTTTGTACTTCTAGATTCCCAAACGGAGTCGTCTAAAAGATACACCAAAAATGATAGAAAACTGAGCATAAATAAATTACAACAAAAATCAGATTTGAAATCAATCATCATTCCGGACTGAATTATAACCAAACCCAATGATCATTATAAATGCAGAAAATATAACGAGAGAAATAAAAGAAATCATGAAAATATTCATTAAATCTAAATATCCAAAATACAAATATGATTCAAGAACTCCTAAGCATGAATAATTACTCTAACATCAAGAATATAAACATAAAATATGGAAAATTAAAGTTTAGAATACACCCTTGATGAGAGAGAAAATAGATCTTGAAGCTCTTGTTCTTCAACTTTAGAATCCACTTGAATCCGCAAAATATAAAAAATAAACTAAATTGATCTAAATTCTTTGAGAATAAAATTGCAATTCAAAATTAAATCTAAACTAAAACAACATATTAAAATAAAACAAAAATTAAAACCTAAAATAAAATAAAAAATAATGCTGGAAACAAAAGGAAAAAAAAATCAAAACTAAGTCTAACTCCCCTCTGGTGATGAAGCGGCGTTATTTTTAATGTCTGAAGAAAAGCACAGCTGTGATTTGAGAAGCACAGCTGTGTTTTTGGCTACGGTTGCATCGTGTCATCCTTGTGACACAGTTGTGTTTCACGCAGAAACACAGCTGTGCTGTGGGCGAAGCAGTGCGCGTTGTCGCTCCGTGCGCATGCGCCTCCTGCTGCGGAACACAGTTGTGCTTTGCGAGGAAGCACAGCTGTGTCATCGGTTGTCCTCGCTGATGTGCACTCCATTCGAAAGCATAGCTGTGCTTTGTAAAAGCACGGCTGCCTTCAATCTCGTTTTTGTGGAGTATATATACTCCCTTAAGCTAGAAAAAACCCTAATTAATCAAATAGGCCTTAAAACATGGGCCTTACATCAAGATAACTAAAGCCCACACTAATTAACTTAAAATTCAGCCCAAAAAGCCTAAAAAGAACTAATTAAATGAGCCCAAGCTAATTAAAGCCCATCTCACGTAAATAAGCCCAAAAGAATAAGTTAAGGCCTAACATATTACAAATAATCAAATGAAAATAAAAAATAAAAACCTAATTAAAAGCCCAAACCAAAACAGCCCCTTAAGTCCATTAATAAGCACATGCAATACACATGTAATGTGTCACATGATGTGCACATGCATATGACACATGCATAGCACATGACATAGCACATGTCTAGCACATGGATGGCACATGTCAAGGTCACATGACTTGCACATGCCTCTCTTCAAAGTCTCTTTTTGATTCGGCTTCTTCATAGCTACAGTAAACCACCTTCAAACCTTCTTGAACTTCCCCAAATTTGATCTCTGTGAATCCAAACTTGCAATGTTTAAAATCTTGCAATGTTGACCCCCCTGTGCACGCATCATTCCCTCCCTATTTAGAAAAGATTTGTCCTCGAATCTTCGTCTTGTTCAAGTTGGGAATTGACACTTGTAGAATAAATTCATCTTCATATAAGATCTTCTGAATAGGTGAAAATAAAATGAATGCTTCTTCAGCTGAGGACTCATCATGTTCCTGCAATTTAACATGAAAACTAGGCAAAACATGGTTAGTCTTTAATATAATCTTTTCATTCTGATCATTATTATCTTCACTTTCCACGTTCAATTCAACCTCCTTAAGAACTGTAGGGTCAATTATAACATGCTGATCTTCTATCTCAATTACACAAACATCCTTCTGTTCACTCAAAGCAACATCTTCTCTTTCAATTATGTTTTCCTTTTCACTCAAAACAACATCTTCATCACATCCACTTATTTCTTCCTCATTTATAACTTCATCAGCATATAAGTCTATACCATCTCTTTCAGCTTCACAAACAATTTTATCGACAATAACTTCCTCTTCTTTCTTTCTTTCCTCCTGTCTTTTATATGTACTTACTAGTCTAGAAAGTTGTTTAAACTGTAACTCAAAATCTTTAAGATTTTTATCCAACAACTTAGCATCCTTCTTCAAATCATTCAATGCTTCTTGGTCTAAATGTCGTCTTGACTTATAATAGTACATCCTCACAATCACTCCCTCACGTGTTTCACTCAAAATATGATACTCAACTCGTATTTCGCTCAATTTGGCTTTTACCCTCCTTTAAGCTCACACTCTCAAGCCTTTTACCACTCAAGCTTGTTATCTTCAGTTGCACTTCAGAACTCAAACTCAAGTCAAAATAGTTCACAAGCAGCAAATTATGGTAAAGAATGCAATGAAAATACTTAACAAAGAAGATAGGCACAAAACTAGAAGCAAAAGACCAAAGTGAAGAACGTTGAAATGAGCATACAAGGTGAAGATATGTATGCTGTCCGAATTATGTGAATTTACCTAACAAGAATCAAATTGTTAATTATAGTGTAATCGGAAGTAAAAACAGAAAAACACCAAAAATGCAAACTTAAGAATGAAAGAAATGACAAAACTAATGCAATAATGCAGAAATTGAAATCTTCCTAATGGAAAATTCAATTTGATACAATATGGGTTATTACACTAAGACAAAATGAAAAGGAGACACAAGTTGTCCAAACTAAAACAAGATTAGGAAACCCAAATGTTTGTCCAAAATAAGACAAAGATTAATCCAATATGTCTTAATAAGATTAAATAAGGAAACCCAAATGTCTAAACTAAGACAAAATGACTTATCCACTATGTCTTAATTAGTTCAAGATATGAAAACCCAAATGTCTAGACTTAAGACAAAATGAAACTTATCTAATTTAATGTCCTAATTTAAATAATGTCCCAATCCTAATTTCTTTTTTTTTTTAAAATTATCTCTAACTAATTAGATAATAACAATTCTATCCTAAAGAAATACAATCCTAATTGTTCACACCAACCAAAGTTAACCCAAATTAAAATACTTTTTCTAAATTCGGATGAACAGTAAATTCGGATGAACAGTACATGTGAACAGTACCAGGAACAGTACGACGGAATTTTTTTTTTTATTTTTAGCTAGATAACAACTAGAACAACTAATAACCTAGAAATCAAGATCAAACAATAAGAAATAACACCTAAAACAAAGCTCCCTATAATTTAGGCCACTATGATGAATAAGGGTTCCTATATTTTAGGAATCAAATAAATTGAAAACTAATGAATAAAAATAGCAAGTAAACATGGATAAATAAGAATTTAATCCAAATCCAAGCTCTGATACCAAATGATGCGGAACCCCAAGGCTAAAGAACCCGAAACCCCCTGAACATACAATATGGCATAGACATGAATAAGAGTAAATCCCCAACCCTATTGAACCCCCAATCAATAAAGTGAAAGGAAACGCAAATAATTAGGTTAATTTAAACACAAGAACAGAATTCGCCACAAGTAATTACCTTGATAAGAATTTATGTTCTTAATGCAAAAGAAGAAGACAAATAATCCTCTCCAATGAAGAATTCAGCCAAGCCAAAAGAAATTTATCAAATTAATCAAATCTACCTTCAATCTCATTTTTGTGGAGTATATATACTCCCTTAAGCTAGAAAAAACCCTAATTAATCAAATAGGCCTTAAAACATGGGCCTTACATCAAGATAACTAAAGCCCACACTAATTAACTTAAAATTCAGCCCAAAAAGCCTAAAAAGAACTAATTAAATGAGCCCAAGCTAATTAAAGCCCATATCACGTAAATAAGCCCAAAAGAATAAGTTAAGGCCTAACATATTACAAATAATCAAATGAAAATAATAAATAAAAACCTAATTAAAAGCCCAAACCAAAACAGCCCCTTAAGTCCATTAATAAGCACATGCAATACACATGTAATGTGTCACATGATGTGCACATGCATATGACACATGCATAGCACATGACATAGCACATGTCTAGCACATGGATGACACATGTCAAGGTCACATGACTTGCACATGCCTCTCTTCAAAGTCTCTTTTTGATTCGGCTTCTTCATAGCTACAGTAAACCACCTTCAAACCTTCTTGAACTTCCCCAAATTTGATCTCCGTGAATCCAAACTTGCAATGTTTAAAATCTTGCAATGTTGACCCCCCTGTGCACGCATCAGCTTTAGGGAAAATCTGCCTTCCTTCCACAATTGCTTCTAAAATCCGCCCCAAACCTCAAATTTAGCTCCGAATTAAAATAAAACACCTGAAAACATCCCAAAACTTATTAAAAATTATAGAAACATTATAAATTAATAAAAAGACAAAAACTAACGAATTATTATTAAAATTAAATAAATAAAACACATAATTATGCCAAGAATTAATCTAAAATATTAGTATAATTGCAACTTATCAGGCCGGTTTAGGTAAAAGTTCTCAGGGGCCACAAAACTGCCATAACTACAAGATGTCAAAAGGATAGAAAGGGCCTTGGATATATGGGCAGTAGAATGAAGAGCAAGAGGGTAGTGAATGGGATCCCTCACATCAAAGACAGTTTTGTGCCAGCCGTGCCATTATGCTCATATGCAAGGGAAGCCGAGACTCAATGGGTGGATGGAAGAATTGTACAGGGATTTGAGGTCTTTAATGATGTCTTCAATTGGGACATTGGAGTGATCAAGCCAGTAGAGGGTTATTAGGACGAAGAAATCATGACCAAGGGGGCCACCTAGGATCGAGAATCACCCGAAGAAATTGTAACCGAGAGGTTGATTGCTGCCCGAGTGAAGGGGAAAGAGAAGGTAGAAGATAAAGCTATAGGGGAACAGGGTGAAGTTGCATAGGGGGTTGCTGCAGTGCCTCCGAAATGCTCGTTCAACACACAACTGTTGGCTGCGGCATCTGCATCGGTAGAGAGTGAAGAATATGATAATTTAGACTTTCTTTTTACGCTCGAACTTTTTAATAATGTTGATGACTTTTCTAGTTAAATCAATAATATGAAAAATTTTTCTTACTTATGCAATGTTTCTAATGATTTCATTATGCATGATCATGACTCATTCATATTTGACATTGATTTAATTTATAGCATTCCATTTAATCTCAGAACTTTAGAAAACCCAAAAGAAATCTTAATAGCATCTAATGTAACTCCTGAAGAGAGGTCAAAATTTGAGAGAATTTTAAGAAAATATTAAAAAGTCTTTGCCTTGACCTACAAAAACATGCTAGGAGTCGATCGTTAAATCGCCGAACACGCTATTCCAACATACTCGGATCATAGACCAGTCAAGCAAAAACTCAGAAGGCTTAGGCCAGAGTGGGCACAGAAAGTAAAGGAAGAAATCCACAAGCAGATTGAGGCCAAGTTCTTGGTCGAAGTACAATACCCGACTTGGCTCGCCAATGTCATTCCGATAGTCAAAAAGAATGGAAAAGTGCATGTGTGTGTGGACTATCGAGATTTAAATAAGACTTGTCCGACTACCCCACATTGACGTATTAGTAGACAATGCGGCAATATGCATGATGTATAGCTTTGTGGACGGATACGCAGGGTACAATCAGATTCTTAACAAGATAGCCAACCGGATTAAAACAACCTTTATCACTGAATGGGGAACATGTGCCTATAGAGTAATGCCATTTGGGCTAAAGAATGTAGGTACAACCTATCAGAGGATGGCTGCATGAATCCTTGATGACTTGATTCATAAAGAAGTGGAAGTATACGTTGATGACATGATGATTAATTCGGCCACCAAGGAAGGTCACTTTGAGGCTCTAGAGAAGTTCTTTCGGAGGATCAGTATGTATAACTTGCAGTTAAGAAGTGCATTTTTGGTGTCACTCAGGAAAGCTATTAGGACATTTAGTTAGTCAAAAAGGAATTGAAATCGACCCAGACAAGGTCAAGGCCATCAGGGAGATGCCAGTGCATCAAAAGGAAAAGGACATCAGAAGCTTTTTGGGTAAGTTGTAGTATGTCAGCAGGTTCATCACCAAGCTTACTTCAATTTGTGAGCCGATCTTCAAGTTGCTCAAAAAAGTCAACCTTTAGTATGGAATGAAGATTGCTAGAAATCTTTTGATACCATCAGGAAATATTTGCTGAATCCCCCAGTTATAAGGCCACCTCAATCAGTCAAACCATTAACCCTGTACTTAGCCATAGAGGATAGCTTCGTAGGTGCCATGATGGCTCAAGAGGATGAGTTCCGAGCAGAATTTGCGGTCTATTACCTTAGTAAGAAGTTTCTTACTTATGAGGTCAAGTATGCAAAAGTGGAAAAAATATGCCTTACGGTAATCTGGGCCTCTAAGAAGTTGAGATACTATTTTCACTCTTACAAGGTATAAGCGGTTGTGAAATAGAACCCTTGTAGATACCTGTAGGAAGCTCTATCTTTGTTAGGGAAAATAGGGAGATAGTTGTTGCTCTTACAAGAATTTGATGTCGAATACATCACTCGAAAGACCATTAAAGGATGTGCGGTAGCAGAGTTTCTGGTAGAACACCCTATCCAAGGAGATTCATTTGAGTTCAATTTCCCAGATGAGGACATTGCGGCCATTGCAGTACAAGGTTGGCAGTTACACTTCGAAGGAGCAGTAAATAGAAAAAGGGCAGGAGTAGGAGGTTTTCTGACGACCCCAGACAATGAAAAACTCCAGCTAGCTAAGAAGCTGAATAAGGTCACTAACAATGAAGACGAATATGAAGCTAGCACTTTCAGGTTAGAGGCCTTGATAGCCTTGGTGGCAAAGAGCGTAAAGGTATTTGGAGATTCGTCACTAGTGATCAATCAAATTCGGGGTGAATGGGCTATTAAGGAGGAGCAACTAATACCATATGTGAAGCACTTAAGGGATTTGAGTAATCGGTTTGAGTCATGCACCAATTACTTTGTCCTGACGGATGAAAATCAATTAGCGAATGCGCTCACAACTTTAGTATCAATATGGGAAAACCCGAAAGGGGTGGTTATGAAGCCTATTTTGATCTCCAGTTCTGAGAAGCCCAGTTTCGAGTCCAATCCGGTTATGGAAATTGAAGTTGTGGATGAAAAGTAGTGGTACCACGATATCAATAATTACTTAGAGAACATAGGGTTCCCGAAAGAGGCCACCGAAAAAGACCAAAGATTAATTCACAAGCTATCCACTCAGTTCATGTATATAGGCGGTGTATTGTATAAACGACAAGTTGATGGCATTCAACTGAGGTGTCTGAATGAGAAAGAAGCCGAGAAGGTAATAGAGGAAACTCACATGGAGTCTATGGGGCCCACATTAACGGTTTAATGTTGGCAAAGAAGATTATGAGTCTACTAGCTTACTATGGATATAGATTGCTCGAGGTATGTGAAGCAGTGCCAGTTATGTTAGCAATATGCAGACTTGAGGCATTTGTCAATTTTAAAACTACATAGTCTGATGTCGCCTTGGCCGTTTGCAGCATGGGGGATAGACATTATAGGAGAGATATACCCTACAACCTCTAATGGTCATAGATTTATTATAGTTGCCATCGATTATTTCACTAAGTGGGTAGAGGCTGAGTAATTCTAGAAGGTCGACGCACAGGACATGGCAAAATTCATCGAAAAGAACTTGATATGCAAATATGGTCTCCCACACCATGCGGTATCTAATAATGGGGTCCAGTTCATGGCTGAAACGAAGAAGCTACTCTAGAAATATGGCATCGAGCATCACAAGTCCTCTCCATACCGCCCATAAGCCAACGGAGCAGTAGAGGCCGCAATAAGAATATTAAGAAGATTCTAGCCAAGATGGTCCAGAATTACAAGGACTGGGCAGAGAATTTGCCTTTCGGACTCTGGGGCTATAAAACCACAGTCAGAACATCTACGAGGGCATGCCGTATTCGCTAGTGTACGGAACAGAAGTAGTATTGCCAGTCGAAGTAAAGCTCACGTCCTTAAAGGTAGTCATGGAGGCTCAGATTCCAGAAATGGATTGGGCGCAGCAACGGTTGCAACAATTAAACATACTGGATGGGAACAGATTGCGAGCCTATTATCACAATCAGGTCTATCAAAAGAGACTTGCTTGGTCATTCAAAAAGAAAGTCAGAAGGCACCCCCTGAAAAAGGGAGATCTGGTTTTCAATCAAATGAGACCAAGCGTGCCAGATATACGGGGTAAGTTTAGGCCGACATGGGAATATCCCTTTGTCCTCAAGAAGCTGATGTCCAAGGGAGCGACAATTCTGTCAGATAGCGATGGGAATGAATTCAAGGAACCAACCAACATCGATAGACTCAAGAGGTTCCACGGCTAAGACATAAAGATTAAAAGAAGAGAATAAAAAACCCCGCGGGTCAAAAATCAAAAAAAGGCGACCTTGCTAAAATTGGGCACTTCGCCATAGTGAAAACTGAAAAAAGGCACTTTGGGCAAAAATTAGAGGCTCGAAAGAAAATGACCAATTAAGAAAACCCACGAGGGCTGATTGGTAACAGGAGTTGGATGCTATTAGGATCTACCCTGAGAATAAATGTAGTTATAGATTGTAAATCTATGTTAAATGATGATCATGTATGATGAAATCATATGGAAATGTACACAATTTTACGAAAGGAATAAAGTAGAAATCATTCAAATCATATGTTCATTATTTTCTAGTTCTTGCGTAAAAAGAAAAACATCATTCACTATAATATACATCTAATCTATACTCTACTGCTACTCTCGCCGGCCAAGTGCCTAAGTCGATAGGTCCTATTGTTGACGGCAGGGCTAAGCACCATCTTTTGTAAGCACTAGTGGAAATGGTGGAGTGATCCCCAAAGGGGGGTATGATGGTCTTCATCGACAGCCTTGTCCAGAGACTGTGGTATCTAGAAGTGAAGGCTGAAGATAAGACGTTGCCTTGAAAAGACAAAGGGAGCCTCACCACATCTTGAGTCATCTCGAGCTATCGGGCACAGCGAATAATGATGCAAAATGTAACCTCATGGAGCCCACACAGGGGGACACACCCTAAGGAGCCATCAGTGGTCACAGCAGACAGGGGAAGCTAAGGGCTCATAAAACTGATATCCTCATCTGCCACCTCACTAAATCTTACAACACCCTTATCAAGAGATGCGAATGAATACAATTGCTGTCGAGGTAGGAAATGCCTCAGTGAATACTGGCCAATTACCCTGGAAGGAGGCTTTGACAAAAGTTTCAGTTTCTCTTGTAGCCACACCTGCAAGACAACAAGTAAAAAAAAATAGCCACTGGGATGGGTGGTTCCAAGCCAAAATAAGCCATTGGGTTATGTGAAAATCCAGAAGGACGCATTTCCCACCAAGAAAAGTTAGTTTGAAAACCCACAACGGGCCGTGGAAATTTCGAGGACAAAATTTCTTAAGGAGGGGAGAATTGTAATACCCCAAAGTGTACCCTAGAAGGATTAGTGGTATCCACTGCATAATGGGGAACATATGTAATTGGAGTAAGTATGAGATTAATGTATGCAAGGGTGTAATTGAATGAGAAAGAGTTGGCATTTAAAAGGTAGAATTTAAAGAGGGACTGATTGGCTATTTGTCTTGGAGTGAGGTGGAAGTTTGGTGGAAGAGGTGAGTGCACTGCACATGTGGACTGCACCACTTGCCAACAAACTCCCCTCATGCAATATATAGTGAAAGTTGAGAGGTAGAAAGGGGATTGGGATTCATTTTATCCGGCCATTCCTTCTTTCCCTATTTCTGCATTTCTTCTTCTTTTCATTAAGTTAAGCTTCATTTCCTTTCATTTGAATTCGAAAACCTGAATTGGATTAGTTTGAGGCAGTAAACCAAGAAGGTAAGTTAGAGTTGCTAGTTGTGTATATCTCCTTCTTCTTCATTTCTGTTTTGGATTTGGATTGGTTTGAGTAATGGACTAAGAGGGTGTTTTGAATGATTGTGCAAGAATTGTTGGATCAAAGAAAGGCTAAAGGCAAGGAGAAGGTCTAGCTAGAGATAGAGTGTTCAGTAACCTACTTTTTGAGGTCAGGGATTATGTGCTATGTTTGGTTAATGTGCATGTGTTGTTAGCTTGAGATTTATGTGTTTTTATGTGACATATGATATAAGTTGTAGTGAATAATTGTGTAGACATATTAATAAGATTAGTTTGATTGCCACGTATACATTGACCCATGAACAGAACCCTAATATCAAGGGTGTGGGTATTAGTTGTGTAATCTATGGATAATGGCATATGCTGGCAATCTGATTGTGCTTTAATGTTCATATATGTGTATAGGAACTATAATTTGAATTGGGTGTATTGGTTTGGCCAAGTTGGTTGTTTTCAAGTTTGACAAGCTTAGTTGTGTCAACTGTCTTTGAAGCCTATATTGACCCATGCGAACTATTTATGATGTAAAATGAGTTATACAACTCCAAAAGGGATGAGGCCAATTGGGCTAGAACCTTAAGCTCTTTGACTATTAATGTTTTAGAAATAGTTCTGTCTATTTGAGGACTCTAAGGTCTTCAAGATTGACCATAAGTGTAGTTCAAATTCTATAGGAGAGCTTCTGGACAAAGTTGTGTTCCCTTGGCCATAACTCATTCATTCTAAATCCAAATTACCTGAAACTTATTCAATATGACACTTAACATCTCATGGAAAAATTGTTAAGAAGGGACTTTTGCCTAAAATGGAGGTTTAGACATCGGTATAAACTGTACAAAATTGAGGAGTGAAGCAGTCCCGAGATTCTGCTTCTGTTTTGCTTATTCTGGTATGTCACGGTCACAATCAAATGGTCGGCACCGTGACCAATGCCGAGAGAAGGCATAATTGCTTTTTTTGGACCTCATGGTCACAGCCAAGTGGTTGCCACCATGAGGTATGCCCGTTTTCAGTTCTGTTTTGTATTTTCTTATGTCACGGTGACAACCAAAAGGTTATCACCGTGAGGTACCTTCAACTTGCATATTTCTTTGTCAAACATTATCAAATGTTATATATGTATGCCAAATGGAATATAAATTAGTTTAAATACATTATTTGAGGATTCTAATGAGTTAAACATATGAATACATATATATAATATAGAAATGAATAATGAATTGTGTACTTCTACGTTGAACTATATGTATGTGTTTATAGATAAGTATAATTAATATATGTATTTATTGAGTTGTATGAGTAATGGAATAACATGATAATTGTATAAGAGTATTGTTTATGGAAATGTACTTGAAGTTTATTATTAAGCCTGAGTTGTTCATAGAATTGGATAGATGGGCATGCCTATAAAGGGTTAGATGATTTACAGCAGCTAGATGTTTGGCACTGACGGGTGTCTACATGTTTGGTACCTATTAGTATCTACATGAATTTAGACTTCGATCTCCAGATGATTTGAGACTCCTATCTCTAGATGTTTGATACTATCTATCAGTATCCACATGTTTACCCGGGAATTCAGGCTATTAATTACTTGCTAAATGAATATGAGATGTTAATATATGTTAAAAAGCTATAGAGAATGCTAATAGAGGTACATGACTATTGCATTAGAGATGTTTATATGAGCTTATAAGTGCATATGTAAAGTTATAATTGTACATGAATAGGCTAGAAGTATGTTGTATCCCCACTAAGCGTTATCGCTTAGAATGGGTGTTTTCCCGTGTAGGTTTACAGGTTCAGTGAGCGTTGGACATCTGCAGGCTGAGGCCACTAGGAGTATAAGTTGGAATCTTTTATATATGGCATAGCTTTTTGTGTACATGTTATAGAACTTTTGTATAGCTTTGTAAATGTTCAGCTTTTATATATGTAAAGCGATTTTGTGTATGTTATGTAAATGATAAAGGGAAAGATTGCTTTTGTAATCGATATGTAAAGGCTTATGTGAGAGAATGTTTGTAATGTATAAAGAACAGCTATTTTATGCAATGTAACTAACTATAAGGTTTTGTTTAAGGCATGTTCTATAGCTTGTGTTTAAAAGATATTCCGCTGCTTGTGTATCATGGATGTTTACTATTTTCGCTTTCGCATGTTTGTTTGTATGTGTATGCATGTGTGGCGACCTAATATCCTCCCAAGGGGTATTGGGGCGCTACAAGTTGTGGCATCAGAGCATAGGTAGATGGTTTAGGACAATAAGATGTTAGAGTATTGATTAGATGTATGTGAGTTGTCTAGAGTCATGGCCTAACACAGATGTTGTCTTGTGTAGGGTATAGATGGAGTTGGATCCGAGTGAGAATGTAGGAGAGATGATGGGAAGTGTTAATCCAGTGAGAGCTAATCAGCCTACACCTGCGTGACTTCCAGCTGAGGGTCCGGGACTAGCTCGAGACAATCCGATGTTAGTGCAAGGGTTGATGTAGTGTATAGATAGATTAATTGCTCCTAAGGCTCCTTCAGTCCTTGTTAGAAAGAGAGGAGCAGAAGAGTTTTGTGGGACTACCTTGGATCAGTCAGAGGTGGCTGAGTTTTGGTTGGAAATGACGGAAAATATATTGCAAGAAATCAATTGTCCATAAAATCAGTGGGTGACTTATGCAGTATCATTACTGCAAGGTCCAGCCTATGACTGGTGGAAACTGGTGCTTCGGAATCCCCAGCGACCGGATGAGTTGGCATGGAACTTCTTTGCCCAAGAGTTTGAGAAGAAGTGTATCACCAAGGCCTATAGAGAAGTGAAATGAGGGAGTTTGTAAGTCTGAAACAAAGGAGTATAACAATAAGACAATATGAGAAGGAATTCTGTCGACTAAGTAAGTATGTGCCAAATGCATTGTTAACAGAAGACTTCAGATGTTGACAGTTTGAGGACGGATTGAGAGAGTCTATTAGAGGACCTCTATCAGCGATGGCTGTTATGCAATTGAAAAACTATTATAAGTTAGTCTTGGCTACTATGAAATTGGAAGAAGCAGAATTGGTAAAGATAAGGAAAGAGCAGAAGATGAAAGTATCAGGAAATGATAGAGTTAGTAACAAGAAGGCTTGAGGAGTTGTAAGTGGACAAGATAATAGAGGTTCGATTCGAGAGCCTGCATCGAAGCGTAGTATTGTGCCACCTTCCAGTAGAGGTAGCACAATACCTAAGTGTGAACATTATCAACGAAATCATTGGGGTACATACAGGAAGCTCACGGGAGCATGTTTTAAGTGTGGCGGTATGGACCACATGTTTGCTAACCGCCGAGAGATTAAAGAAAGTATGGGTTCACAAGTGAGTAAAGGAAATGTGAACGTGTCTCAATCAATTAGAAGTAGCAGAGGAAGAGATAGAGTGGCTCAAGTACTATCGGAGACAGTGGAGAAGCCCATTGCTTCTAGAGGTCCGGGTCAAGTCTTTGCTATGATCGAGGAAGAAATCGATGATCCTGCTGATCCATCTAGTAAGTTTTACATTGTGTATTAATTGGCATGATTTTCTGCTTATTACCGTGGAAATTTCTAGGATGAAATTTCTTAAGGAGGGGAGAATTGTAGTACCCCAAAGTGTACCCTAGAAGGATTAGTGGTAACAATTGCATAACGACGGGCGTCGCTCCAGCGAGAGGCGAGCCCGTCCCGAGCGAGCGATGGGTGCCGCTCGCGCGAGGGTTGGCTGTCTCTCGGTATGAGTGACGGGTGTTGCTCTTGACCATCGGGTATCCTGTTGGTCAACCTAAATCCAAAAATTTCCCACTAACGAACTCCTCTTAACTTGCGGAAACCTGCTATTATCAAAAAATCTTCAATCCTTGTGAATTCGAAGGGTGAAAGCCTATAACTTTGGTCCATTTCCTCAAAAATGGGTATTGATATCTTCATCAGGTAACTTTAATCTGAACTACCTCAGGACCCGTTGTCTATAGTTGCCCATAATTTTAGAGAAACCAGTACACTAGTGTCTAGATGAGCCAAAATTCAGAGAAGAAGGAAAGAGATGCGTACCTGAGGCAGTCCTTACCTTCCGTGGTGCAACATATTTGCAGCCTACTGCCGACAATCTGTAACGTATTTTGCTATAACCTCCTTCGCAATTGTTTTGCTGATCACTATCCTATCTGCACATTATGCCCTAACTAACCCCGTTCAGTCTGCGACGCATCTCATTGCTACCGTTGAGCTGTAGTATATTCCACTATGGCTCGTTTGGTATACCACATTTGTCCTGCCGATAACCATGCAGTCTACGCAGTATCTTCTTGCCAACCCCCATCCGGTCTGCAAGGGATTTGACTATTATTGAGTTGTAATGTATTCTATTATGACTCATTTGTCTCACCGACCACCATCCGATCTGCGTGTCATCTTCTTGCTAACCCCCATCCGGTTTGTAAGGGATGTGATTGTTGTTGACCACCCTTCGATCTTCATGGCATATACTTGCTAACCCCCATCCGGTCTGCAAGGGATGTGACTATTGTTGACCCTCCGATCTTCATGGCATCTTCTTGCTAACCCCCACCCGATCTGCAAGGGATGTGACTGTTGTTGAGTTGCAATGTATTCTATTTGGACTCATTTATTTTGCTGACCACCATCCGGTCTGTGTGGCATATGATCGCCAACCACTATTCGGTTGGCATGTTATCATGTCCCTGTAGTTGTAGAAGATCTTATTAATTCATTGCCGTGAGCTCTGCATCCTCCTCCTGCCTAATTTTCTTTTTCATTTTTCTTGATTTCTCTCTTCCTAATCCACCGATACTCGTTGCAGTAGCTGCCCAGATGTCACCGTGAAGGCCCTTCAGTGCCAGCAGCCGGCGAAAACTGCTCGCATCAGCGCCACCTCTTGAGTTTCATTCTCTGTTTGTTTCGAATCTACGGGCATAAATCTGCTTCAGGCCAAGAAAGGTTTTTTTTTTGTCATCATTTTATATTGTCTCTTTTAGGGTTGGGTCAATGGTGGAGTTCAAAATTTTTATTGCATGGAATTTGATCGCTACTCTATCCTCCTTACACAGCTGTTAGCTACAGTTCCGAAATTTGGAAAAAAAAAAGAAAGTACTGATCGAGTCTTGAATTTTGAGGCATTGAAAATTAGCATAGAAAACCTAATTGGTTATGCATTTTATTTTTACTTTTTAATTCTGGGTTTTGAATTTTCCAATTTTCTGTTTGGAAAGTTGCATTGTTTGCTGCTTTTTCTTTTCAACTGACCAAATTAAATTGGTTTTATAAATCTAAAACTGCAACTTTTGGCAGTTGTGTATCTGTTCTTGCCAATTGAAACATATTTTCTTTGAAGCGGTAATCATCTTTCAGAAGTTGGAAGCACTTGAATCGATCAGACAAATTGACATGCAACCGCCCTGTCTCTCAATTTAAAAACTAGGTTATATCTAGCCTTTTTCTTACGTTATTTATTTTTCATTTATGCCTAAGATACGATACTATGTAAAAATGGTATTTTTTTTCTCTTTCCTATGAAAATAATGTTTTGGGATCCAAAAAATAATGTATGCGAAGATTTTGAAGCTTGTGGTTGTGTTTTATGAGTATTAAGTATGTAAATTTTAAGTCTGGCGGTCCTGTATTGTGCTTTTTGTTCTGCGAATTTCTGGTCTGGCTACGCTGTATTGAATTTTAATTAACTACTCTTTTAGTTTGGTTGTGTAATGTGTAGTGTTGAATTCTAAATACGCAATCTTTAAGTTTAGTTCATGTTTTGTCGACTCAGGTGCTGTACACGATTCTCTCTTTGGGTGAGGTGGCCTGCATTCTGATTTTGCTGTTGCTTACTGCTCAGGTTTTGTACACGATTTTCTCTTGGAGTGATCTAGTCTACTGGTTTTTAGGAGCTGTGCTCTTGCCTTGTATGGTTTTGATCATCCTTCTTTGGTTCTTGCTATTCTGCTCTGTTCTTGGCATGGGCTTTCTTACTGTCTCATAGGGTTTATTCCTGCCTTGTCTTGTCTTGCCTTGATGGTCTCTTTGGATTATTGCGGGTGCACTGGAGGTTTTAATATGCAGTGGTTCATCTTGGGCCATAATAGATGGCCACGACTGATTTTGATACAACATGAGGCTATACAAATGGGTGCAGTGGAATACTTGCTTTGATATTCTACTAATTTGGATCTTAAGAGTCACTATAATATTCTGCTTAGAGGCCCACAATTGAGAATCTGCAGACCTCATGACTCTGTTGTCCTTGAAGAATGCAGAAAATTGTTTGAATGTGGCTGCTTCTTGGTCATTTTTGAATGGCTGCTTCTTGGTCATGTTGATTTTGGTAGTTTATAAGGGTAGCGGTGCCTAAGTTTATGCAGTTGAATGTGGGGATTTGCTTAGTGCTGGTTTTTCAAATATGGTATCTGCTGGTTTGATGTACTTGTAGCTAGCTGGGCAGCTTTTGCCACTATGTTCACTATTCTATTTTAATGAAATTCATTGGCTTAACAAAAAAAAAGTTTTGTTCATGTTTACTTAGTTTTAGTTTAAATTTTTTATGTCTAAACTTTTAGTTATATATTTGTTTGATTTAAAGAATTCCAAGTTACAAGATTATGATTTGTGACTTGTTTTGTATCAAATTTCATTTTTGTAACTTGAATTCATGGTTACTTGGGTATTAAAGCGGCTTTAGGATGGGCAAGGGTCTTGAGGAATAACTATGAATGGGTTTGGGATGAGTGTGGGTAGTTCAATATTAACAAGTTGGGGATGCATATTCTATACTGCACTAAGAAACCAATCTTATTCTTCGTTTTTAATTTTTTTCCACTTCGCCTCTGTTCAATGCTCTTACCCAAGTTTTTGTTTGTCCAGATCTCCTCCATAGTTGATATAGGGTATCGACCTGTGCAATTCGATCCAATTTTATAGAGATACAGGTTTGCACTCTGTTTTTCTACTTGCTCTGTATTTTTTCAGTTATTCATCTTCTTGATTTAAATATCTGTACTGAATTTTTTTATCTCATGCTTTAGAAATCTTTCCGAATTTGCATACATTTTTTTATTCTCATCATAGAATTGATTTTTTTTTCTTTGTAACAAAATCGACAAGTGTAAATTTCAGTTGAATAATTTGCATCATTAAAGAAATAATTGATTTTAGGGAATTATTTTGCAGGTTCACTGTCATATAAATTTCATATTAAACATCTAATCTCAATTTATTAATATTGTTAGACCGATTCTAGTAATGTAATCAGCTATTGCCATCCTCGTCTTATAATGAACATATGCTTATAAACGTGTTTTTTTCTTTGTAGTTTTTGCTTTCCCTTTATTTGATAGACACAGAATGCACTCTGTTTTTATGGACTCCGTGTCTGATAAACCAGTGCTCTAGTTTTTGCTCTTCACCAGGACATAATTTATGTTGCAAATGCACCTGCTTTACTCAAAGTAGAACTGGAAAAAAAATAAAAAAAAAAAAACTGATATGTCCAAACCGAGTCTAAACCAATAAATATGATTAACTAGGCCAATTGGACTCTGTTATAGTTTTTATATCTTTAAGATAAAAAAAATTAAATTAATCCATTTGATAAGAATAATAATTCTTTTCAATAGTTTCGTGGGGTAAAATAATTGGAATTACTGTTTGTTCATAGAAGAGGCCACAGTCGGCAAATTGTTCTGTTGTTATATATATATATATATGTGTGTATGTGTGTGTGTGTGTGTGTGTGTATATATATATATATATATATATATATATTTACACACACATACACATGTATGTATATATATTTAAATGATTTATAGTTATTAGAATTAGGAAAATGTGTGTTCGTTTGATGCTTTCTAAAGAGATAGCTCTTGTCACTTGCCCTCTGATTATGCATTCGACAAGTTCCAAAGGTTGTTTTTAAAAATATTTTTAGCTACTTCCATCATTCTTACTTTATTATGTTCATGAAATAAATTTCCCAATTCTTCTAGTCATTCCATTTTATTAGGCCAGCTAATGTTCCTGAAGGTGCTCATATTCAATGGTAAATTGAGCTACTTGGTTTTGAGATGACAAAGGTAACTGACAGTTATTTTTTAGTAATTTAATAAATTGTTAGGTCTTTTATTTTAGAATCTTAATTAACTTTCTCTTTATCCTTTATGAGTAGCACTCCCATAAATGGCTTATCAGCAAAATTTGCTTTTGAAAATCATTGGTTTTTCTATCTAGTATTTTTTTAGTGATCATTCTCTATAAATTAGTAATGGAAATTGTTGTTGTAAGTACAGTCTTTTACTCAATTCAGCATTGGGTAGCTAGAAATCCTAATTAGGAATGTATCTTTTAGTGAATGATTTTTTTCTTATATCATGATATGTAGAATGGCTAACATGAATAGGATTGGACTGTTATGGATTTTCCAACTATAATGGGTAAAGTGGAGAAAATTAGAAACACAGTATGTACCATTCCTATCTTTGAGAGCATATATTACTGTTTTATCTATATTTACCTATGGTCTATCCATGTTTGCTATTTTTTATTGTTATATAGGGAAATAGGCTTCTCAAAGAGGGAAAGTTTGAACGCTACTGAATTATTTTGCTTTCTGCACTTTTTGTATTTCTAATTTTTTCTTTCTTTTATGGTTCATGTCAGGGGATTTGAGCTTTTTTTTGGCTTGTTTGTGCGTTGGCTGAGTAGTTTGAATTAATTGGGTCCAATAACAAGCTGTTTGAAAAATTTTAGTTCCACATAGACTTTGAATGCAAAGGACAAGTACTTTTGTGACAAGTACTGCATGTACGGATTTGTACTAGTTGGATTAAATTAATTTTTATGTTGTTTTCTAATAGCTTGTTTTGTACCTTAAATTAAAGTAAATAATATATGATTACTAATATGGGTTCATGTTAAATAAATTAATTTCTCTTGCAATTTTAAGATTTGATGTTTTTTTAATCTATTAAAATATAAATAATAAGGTTATGGCACCCAACAAGGAGTGGATGCAATTTGTTGATGATCGGCTTGGTGAAACATATTCGATTGGAGTGCAAAAATTTTTAGACTATGCTTTTAAAAGAACAGGAGAACAAAATGAAATACGATGTCCATGTGTAAAATGTTGTAACACAACATTAGGAACACGTGAGACGGTTGAGTCACATTTGAGCATCCATGGAATAATTCAAAATTATACCTTTTGGTATCATCATGGGGAAGTGTTAGGTGAAATAGAATCAGATTGTGAAGATGAAGGTGATAATGATTTAGGAAAGGATGACAGTGAGGATGAAATTGAAGTGATTTTGAGAGACATGTATCCAGATTTTGATGTAGACATAATCAATAGTAGCAATGATGATTTAGTTGAAGAGGAATTAAATGGTGAAGCAAAGAAATTTTACAGGCTTTTGAGGGATTTCGAGGAGCCATTGTATCCGAATTCAAAGTGTTCCAAGCTTTCTACTTTGATTAAATTACTTCACATTAAAAGTCTTTGTAATTGGAGTAATGAGTCATTTACAATGTTACTACAAATGTTGAAGGAAGAGTTGTTGCCTAATGGATCCAATTTGCCAGATTCATATTATGAGACAAAAAGGATTATTCGAGATCTCGGGCTATCTTACAATAAAATTGATGCTTGCATAAATGATTGCATGTTGTATTGGAAAGAAGATAAATTCCTCGACTCATGTAAAGTTTGCGGTGCATCTAGATGGAAAATGAAGAAAGATAGTGGAGAACTTAAGTATAAGAATGGTAAGAAAAAACCTTCAAAGACTTTACGCTATTTCCCTCTAAAGCCTAGGCTTCAAAGGTTATTTATGTCTACAAAGACTTCTTCTTTAATGAGATGGCATCAAGATAAAAGAGTAGATGATGGTTTAATGAGGCACCCGGCTGATTCAATGGCATGGAAGTCTTTTGATGAACTACACCCATCATTTGGTACTGAGCCTCGTAATGTTCGACTTGGACTTGCTAGTGATGGATTTCAACCATTTGGAAACTCAAGGTCTCCACATAGCATTTGGCTAGTGATACTTATTCCTTATAACTTACCTCCTTGGTTATGCATGAAATAAGAAAATTTCATTTTGTCAATGATTATTCCTGGTCCACATAGTCCGGGAGATGCAATTGATGTTTATCTTCAACCATTAATAGAAGAGTTAAAGGAGTTATGGGAAATTGGTATCGAGACATATGATGCATCAACTAGAAAGAATTTTAAGTTGCATGCATCATTATTATGGACCATTAATGACTTTCCAGCATATGGAAATTTATCTGGATAGAGTACAATAGGGAAATTGGCATGTCCACGTTGCAATAAAGATACTTGCTCAATTCAATTAGCCAATGGCAAGAAGCAGTGTTATTTAGGCCATCGACGTTACCTTCCTCTTAATCACAAATGGAGGAATGATAAAAAGTCATTTGATGGCACTATTGAGCGAAGGTTATCTCCAAAAATGCGTTCTGGTGTTGAGATACTTGGTCAAGTACAAGACCTTGATGGAATGAAGCTGACAAAGGATCCTAAGAAGAGAATTAAGATATCACATTATGATCGAAATGATAATTGGAATAAAAAGAGTATTTTTTTTTTATCTTCCTTATTGGAAAACTCTCTTATTGCGTCATAATTTAGATGTGATGCATATTGAGAAGAATATATGTGATAATATCTTTGGTACAATCTTGAATACGAAGGGAAAGACGAAGGACACCATCAAAACTCGACTAGATTTGCAAGCAATGAATATTAGGCCGGAATTGCACCCAATTAAAAAGGGAGATAAATATGAATTGCCTGCTGCACCTTACACATTGTCACATGAGGAGAAGCATAAATTATGTCATTTCTTAAAGAATTTAAAGGTCCCAGATGGATTTTCATCCAATATTTCTCAATGTGTAAATGTTAAAGATCAAAAGATTTCTGGTTTAAAGAGTCATGATTGCCATGTGCTTCTACAACATTTGCTCCCCATTGCCCTACGTGGTATGATGTGTAAATCAGTGTGTGAGCCACTTATTGAATTGTCTTATTTTTTTAATATGCTTGGGGCAAAGGTGTTAAGTATGGATGCTTTAGATCAAATTGAAGCACAAATTCCTATAACTCTTTGCAAGTTAGAAAAGGTCTTCCCTCCTTCATTTTTTGATGTCATGGTGCACTTGCCTATCCATTTAGCTAATGAAGCAAAGATTGGTGGCCCTATTCATTATCGGTGGATGTATCCTGTGGAGCGATGGTTGCATTTTTTAAAATCTCTCATTGGTAATAGGGCATGTCCAGAGGGTTCTATTGCAGAGGGTTACATTGCCAATGAATGTATGACCTTATGTTCAAGATATTTACATAAAATGGATACAAAGTTTAATCGACCTGAACGAAATTATGATGGTGGTGAAAAGTATTATGATGGAGGTTTATCTTTATTTAATCAACCTGGAAGAGTCTTGGGAGCTAGAAAGCATTTTGATATGCAAGTTAATGAATGGGATCAGGCGCATATATATATTTTGAAGAATTGCGATGAAGTTCTACCATTTTTAGAGTATACATTTATTTGTTTTATTCATTAATGATTTAACTTTCTTTTTGATTATTTTTAGCTTTACATGACGTGTGATTTGCCTTGATTTGTTAGAGATTTTTCAAAAATTCATGTTGATACTTTTGAATACCTTTCTGATGCGGAATGGAATAAACAATTCATTGAATGGTTTAAAGTTAAGGTAAGTACCAAGTAGATTTTAATATGTGAATTAGGTGTTTTAGTGATCCTTTTAATGTCTTTAAGATAATTGTTATAGGCTACAGAATTGCATAAAGAGACTGGTAGTCGAACAACGGAAGATTTGCTCTCCCTGTCACTTGGTCCTACCCAATATGCCTCTCATTTCAATGGATACATTGTGAATGGATATAGGTTTCATGTTGAAGAATATGATAATGGTTTAAGAACCCAAAATTGTGGAGTTGTAGTAGTTAGTGAGAATGACAAAGAAAGTGGGAACATTGATTACTATGGAGTTCTAACTGATATCATTGAATTACAGTTTCTCATGGGTAGAAGAGTTGTTTTGTTTCAATGTAAATGGTTTGATGTATATGATGAAATAAAAGGAATTAAAAGAGATGAATATGACATTATAAGTGTTAATTGGGGGCGATTTTTAAAAACAAATGAGCCTTTTGTATTAGTGGAACAAGCCTCACAGGTATTTTATGCTAATGATAATGTCAATAAAGGCTGGCGTGTGGTGAGAAAGGTGCAACCACGTGATTCCTATGAGATCATGCAAACAAAGGATGATGGTATCGATGAAGTAGAAAATACAACTCAATTTAAAAGAAAAAGAATTGATGGAGGTAGTGGTAACCATTATTATAATTTTTGCTGTATATTCAGATTATGAAAATCCATGACTCAATGTTTTAATTTCTTATTCAATCTGTCCCCTCAATCAATCCTTATTCACTTATCATGATTTCCTTCTATTTTTCACTTATTTTTTTAGATTGAATATGAAGTCAACGACTGGAAATGGGATGGCATCAAATTCAAAGTCTACCAAACATGCATTTCTTCCACCTGGTGCTTTAGGACGGGGACGGGGACAAGGGTTGAGATCTTTATGCTCAAAAGGGACATTTAAAAAAAACAATATTGTTGGTGCTAAATCAGGCCGTGTTCCTTTTATTTAATATGGAATTCCACCATCCAAAAATAACCCTTTTATACTTGATCAAGAATGTGTGCAAGACAATATTGAAGATGACATTCATATGCATCAAGCTGATATTAGGACACAAGACAATGAAGGAATACAAGATAATTAGTTGATGCAAGACAGCCATCCAGAGATGTTAGGCAATTTAAGAGTACAAGCTGATCAATTGTCTCAAGACAACCATCAAGAGACACAAAACAACCTAGGAGCAGAAACTGATCATGTGATGCATGATAGCCAAAGAGCAGAAACAGGTTAGCTGATTTTCTAAGTTATTTTACTTCTGTTTTTTTAGTACCTGCTGCAACATTATTGGGTATGAAATAAGTTATTAAAATCTATCCAATAAGTAATATTTAATAAATGATTTTAATACGAAGGTATTTCTTTTTTGCTACTAATACCATGATAAGGATAGGATTAAATTATTTGTTGGCATATAGACTTTTTGAAAGAAAAATCTAGGAAAGAGAAAGCAGTGGTGAATCTGTGATTTCATGCATCAGATTATTGTTTTCTTGTTATTACTTCTTACTGCCTGCAAAAGATGTCCACATAGTGTGTTTCTAGTAAATGGTATCATATGATAATGTGTTTAATAAAATGAGATTATAATCATCCAGATTAGTACATGCTGCTACATTATTGGGTATGAAATAAGTTATTAAAATCTGTCCAATATTTGATTTTCATTTCATTTTTTTTTGTCCACTACGTATGGATTTGCTTATTTGGACATATATAGGTCAAGTTTCTACACAAAAGGTGAAAAAAGTGCGAGGACAAAACAAGTGCAAAGAAGTTGCAGCACTTGAAGTAGGACAGAAGCTAAAAGTGACCTTTTTTAATAATTGAACTGTTGGGAAGAATCATGCACTATTCGCAAGACATTTAGGAAAAATTATTCGTGATCGTAATATATGTCCGCTTGGGGTATCATCATGGAAAAAGATTCCCAAAGAAATGATCGATCACATGTGGGCCTCTGTTGTGGTAAATATATCAATTATTTTTTGCAATTAAGTTATTACTTAAAGTCAAAATACTAATATGTGATTTCCCTTTTTACTTTTTCATTTTTTCAATTCTAAAATGGATTTGATTTATTATTTTACTTTCAGTTTTTGGGTTGAATTTTTGGTGGTATTGGTATCTAAATGATATACTTGAGAATTGAAAAACTGAATTGATTTCTTAATTTTATTGTAGGATAAATTTGAGAATGATGATATGAATTTTCACCATGAACATATTTTGGAATGGATGAATGAGTTGTGGAACAAATGGAGTGGAAATCTATATGCTAAGTACGTTCGTGGTAAGCCAATGCATGAGGCTCTTAGGAATGCACCAAAGATGGTAGACAAAAAGCAATGGGTGTGGCTTGTTAAACAACATTTTTTTTCTAAAGAATTTAAGGTTTGACATAGAAAACAGTTGTAAAATTTTATTTTTTTATTTATTATATTTACAATTGGAAATATTTATGGTATTCAAATTTTATATTTTCACACTAATGTAGGCAGCAAGTGAAAGGAATGCAACAAATAGGGCTAAAATTACCATGCCTCATCACATTGGTAGCAGGCCTATCAGGGAATTTATTTATCAACAGGTCCTGCAAGAAAAATTTTATATGTTATAAACTATTCTTTTACCTTTTCATATTATGAATCCTTTTTGCTTACTATTGGGGTGATTAACTTTTTGAATTTATTGTGAAGGGAGGGAAAGATGGCAACCCACCAAACTTAGCAACAATTTTCTTCGAGTCTCGAAAGAAGAAGGATGGCACACTTCTTGAACCTGAAGCAATTGAAAAACATGTATGTATAAAGATATGCTTGTGTTGGGTTTTTAAATTTTTAATTTTTTTGACAACTAATTATTTAATTGTCTTGTTAAATATTTTGTAGACTGAAATCCTATAATTGGAGCAATCAGAGCCATCTCTTTCTAACATAGAGATAGTAGAAAGATGTTTCGGACCTCAAACTCATAGTAAAGTGGTTGTTCTTGGCGGTGGGGTTAAGGCAAAAGACTTGAAAGGCAGCAGTTCCTCTAAAGGTGAACTGTTATCTGCATTACAAGTAACCCGACAAGAAAATCAGGCATTAAAGGATCGCTTGTCTGCAGTGGAATCTCAAGTGAATGAACTTAGACAATTAAGAGAATGTTTGTTAGCTCAACAATCCAATGTCCAGCCTCCATCAACACCTTTTCAAGGGAGTGACTAGTATATTAAAAGTATATTTACAGGTTAGGAATTTATCAACTCTTGCATTTTTAGTTATATAGAAGAATAAAACTCAAATTTTTATTATTCAGAATTTGTTGTGTGGGATTTTGCATGTTGATAGGGAATTTTAGAATCGTATGCTTGCTATTTTGTTTTATTTTGTGGAACCAAGATTTTTATTTGTAAAAGTAGGATTTTAAGTTTGATGTTGTCTAGGAGAGAACTGTTTTGACACTCCTGAACTGATAATTCTTGATGTTGGCTTTACAAATTGTATGATAATTCTTGATTTGTGCCAACTACCAAATCAAATCTTAGTTAATTAATTAACTGAATACCATAATATGAAGGAGAAAAAGCTATATATGAATGTTTGATTGAAGATTTGGCAATCATGAATGTTATTTCACATGATTTTGGAGGTAGCAAAGCTTATTTTTGGTTGATAGATGTGAGTATGCATGATTAGAAAAAACTCTATGCCGAACTTCTGATAATTACTTGAATGAAGTTAAAATCCAAAATTGGTGCCCTTCATTTCTGTTTATGATTATTGATTAAAAAAACATCAAATTTCTATTTCGGGGCAGAATTGATGTGTTTATATTTTATATAGAATACACTTTGACTCCTGCGATCTGGAGAGTTTCGGTATGCAATTATTAGGAATACTGCAGATGCTAAAGGTCCAAAGAACAAGACTTTTTTTTTTTATTATTATTCAATTTTACTTGTTAATCCAAATTTGCATTAACTTAATAAATTGATACGCCTCAGCCATATTTAATTGCATATTTTCTTTTATGTATATGTGTGTAGATTTACATGTTGTTTGACATTCTCTTAGTTTGGTTCTTTAGGATTTATATAATTTAATGCTAATTGCCATTGATTTATCAATTGTATACTTGCAATGATAATTTTCAAATTTATAATTAGAAATTTAGTTATTGTATTTAGGGACAGCTACTGAAAAAATTATAATGTTTGAAAAAATTTATAATTAGAATTTTGATGATTGCTCAAAAGGTAATTAATTTTTTTATGTATATAATTCTTAAAAACTAATTTATGCTCTCGTATCTTGCAGCCCCTATCATATATGCTGACGTTTTGAAGTGTATATAGCTACACTTGGTGGAATTACAATTTTTTGAGGTTAATATGCTGAGTTTTTGAAGTGAATACAATTAAACTTGATGGAATTAGAATTTTTTTTGAGGTTTGTCCTTAAATCACTTATAGTTTCAGTCAATTATTTATAGCATATCTATATTTTTTTTTACATAATAATTTTTATTTATTTATTTATTTATTTTGCAGTTTTTAGTATGAACAAAATATCGGTTTGATAAACATTGACTGTGAAGACTTGAAGAAACATTGAAATGTTGGCTAGATAGAGATTTTTTGTTTTTTCTTAGAACGGGGCTGTATAAACAATACATATCTTTTTTGAATGCTAATTCTATATTTGTAATGAATTACAAATTTTCTATAAAAGTATGATATTATTTATTTTGTATTCATTTATTGTATGTTTAAAAATACAGGGTAAAAATATGGTCTAATTATTCTTAGGGACCATATTAATTTCTGCTTTATATTATGTTTTTAGGAATTAATTTTATGGTTCTTAATATAATATATATTCAAATGGATATTATTTTTAAGGATGAGAATTTTTTCACCATTATTATGATTTTAATATTGTTGAGGATGGGAATTTTGGTCTTTAATACTTTTTAGGAATAGGTTTTTTTTGGTCATTAAAAGTTTTTAAGGACCAAATTTTTGGTCCCTAATAACCAGTTGTTATATTTTAATAAAGATGGAAAAACCGGTCCTTAATAATTTTTAGCGACCAGTATTTGGTCGGTCCTTAAAATATTTTTAGTGACCGTATTGCACCTTTTAAGGACCAAGTTTTTGGTCATTATCATAGACTATTAAGGACAGTAAATCTGGTCCTTAATAATTTTTAGCGACCCGTATTTGGTCGGTCCTTAAAATAGTTTTAGTGACCGTATTGCACCTTTTAAGGACCAAGTTTTTGGTCATTATTATATACTATTAAGGACAGTAAATCTGGTCCTTAATTGTTTGTGGGGACCGTATTTACTATCGGTCCCTAAAAGATTTTAGCGACCGGATGTTATACCGTCCTTTTTAGTCATTAGCGGCGGAGCCTGTAGCAACCGTATAGCGACCGGGTTGTCCGGTCTCTATTGACTTTTAGGGACCGGATTTTTACTTTTAGAGACCGGATTTCCCCTCCTTATAGGCCTTTTTTCTTGTAGTGATACACTCTTGTACACTATATAAATCCGTAGATTTTTTTTTACTTATGTTTAATCACACTTATCAAATATTAACTTATTAATTTAACTTGCCAATATACTTATAACTTTCTAATATTACTATTCATTTAGATAAAATTTCGACAGTGTAACGGTTTATATTTTAACCTACCCAAACCTGCAAATTCAAACAACCACAGCCCCGACAGGGCACAACAATAATATCACATATTTACAAATTATTAATAGTCTTGTAACACCCACTACCCATATGTAGGAGAACCCATCCTCTAGGCAGTGAGAACCCGTACGAGCAGGGGTGTCACTAAACAAGCCGAATAATATACATACACACAACATACAGAAAGCAGCAGAAATAAAACTTAAAATTCATTCATTGATATCCAAAGGGTTCATTACAAAAATATAGTCAGTACATAACTGATATTACAAAATTACATTCTTGCAGAAGAATACATAGCAGAAGCAATACAAAAGAATAATAAAATGAGAGCTCAATATTACAAAAAGAATCGTAAGTACAACTAAGCCCTAACACTTAAAAACTTTTGTGTTGGTTGGACCTACAGAGACTCTCCCAAAAGCTCAAAACCTTTCGCACCTACATGGATAAAACACCCGTGCTAAGCGATAACGCTTAGTGGGGAAAATCCACAATAATATGAACGGCCATTCACAATGTTTGTTGAGGCAAAACACATTCAAAATGATACATGCTTATAATCACATATGTATAAATCATAGCTTAATCACATTCAATTGAATTCAAAAGCTCATAATCGAATTCATAAATCATACTGATTCACATACTTATAGTCACAACAACCAAACAAACGAAACAGACGCCTGCTAACTCACAATAGCAGATAATGAGTGAACACATTGGAGGGTACCATATATGAGCTTAAATAGCTCATATTTAGTCCATGTTTTGTTGATGAAATAATGCTTATGTGTAGTTAATTGTGTTAGAATTAGGTATGTTTTATGTTTTTGTTTAAGTTTTGAGTGTGTAGGAGAAAATGGAGAAAATAGAAGAAAGGAGAAAAAATGAGCTAAGGAAGAGAAGAATCTATCGCGAGCACGATAGACATCGCGAGCGTGACAGGAAGTGCTAAACAAAGAAGGAAAGAAGAAAGGAAGAGAAGAAAGCAAAGGAGAGAAGCAATCTGTTACGAGCGCGATAGGACGAGCAAATAAAGAGAGCCAAAGAGAAGAAAAAAGGAAACTGGCGTGCGTTGTCGCGACCAAGGCCACCAGTCGTGACATGGCGTTGAGAAAAGCCAGCGTGAGGAAGGTGGAGCAAAGAAGCAAGCGTGCTCTGTTGTGATCGTGACACGTCTACAGAGAGGACCATTGGGCAGATGACTTCAAATTTTGCCTTGAAAAATCATGTCTTTCCACCAAGTCTTGCAACTTTTTGAAGAGACACTTGAAAGAATACATCTTTTAGAACATTATAAATATTAGTTTCAACTGTAATTTTAGAGAGTTGAATTTTGGATTAAGAATTGTTGTAAGTTTGATAGTACATTTCTTTAGTAAAAGTTTTTAAGTTACAATTTTTATGTTTTGAAGAGAAGATTTCTTACAAAGAAGAAGATATCCTTTGTGAAAGGGGAAAGGGTTGAGAGTTCTCCTTCTTCATTTCTTATCTTTTACCTCTTCTTTGTAATTATTGAATGATGCAAATTATGAACTTGAATCTTTAATGTTATATTTTGTTATTCATATCAATTTGATATTCTGTCTTGTAGAATTTTCTATTAGTATTTTCATGCATGATCATTATAAGTAAGTGTTTAATTGAAAGATAAATTCTTACTTAAATCTAGTTGAAGTTCATCATTGAATCATTAATTGAGAGATCGTAATGTTAGGTGGTTGTTATAGGTTGGTGATTATTGCTGAAATTTGCATGTATAACCCTCTAATTCATTAATGAAAATTGTGAGTTAGAATTATAAATGCATGTTTTAGGCACTCTAGTTTATGTTGAGAGAGTAAATTGGAATCTTATTCAACTTGGCTTGCATGACAAGAATACACTAATAATCAAGAATAATCACTTCAAGTTATATTTATTATTACTTTATCATCATTAATCATTTGTCTTCTCCGATAGTTAAGAATTAGGTCAGATAGTATTAGACATAGTTTTTCCACTTTCATTGTATAAAATTTATGATCATTGTAAAAAAGATTAAAATTGAGTAGTAATATTTATCACATTCCTCATGGGATCGACATCTTTTGTACTATAACCAGTACACTGTATACTTGCAGAATTAACACTTAGAAATAAGCTAACAGTACCCGAGGGTACAATTGAAAAGCAACATCATCATTTCTCATTCAAAACATTTTCACATTGGGGGATCTTAAACAAGATCCATACACATTGAGAATCGCGAGGATCCAACGGGGACCTGATCAGGGTCCAGAACACATTGGGGCTGCAGCTACTGAACTCTATTAGGCATGCCTAACTATCCACTAATTGACTCTTGCAGGCCATGCATAAAATATTCCATAATCAAAGCATAACATTCAATAAGATTCGATGAAGCAAAAATAATTGCAGTTAAATATCATTTAAAAGTTGAGATGATGCTAAATAAATATTAAAACCAAAATATAAGTTAAAATGGAACAAAAAGACAAGAATTTAAAACGTCAGAAAATTTCAAGATAGAAGGCATTTACACGATGGTATGACCAGAATTTACCCCCGTGTAAAGTATCCTACGTGGTGGTAAGGAAACACCATACCGCCGTGTAACATACCAAACACCAAACACATCAAGAGGGCTATCACGAGTCGTGCTTATTGTCATGACTAGTGCACGATGTCATGACTCGTGACAGAAGCTTCACGCATCGTGTACAGCCACCAAGAGGGAGCTTCACGAGTCGTGCCAGACTTCACGAGTGAGCTTCACGAGTCGTGCCAACCTTCTCGACTCATGAAGGAGCCTCACGAGTCGTGCTAGCCTTCATGACTCGTGAAGAAGCCAAAGAGAATCATGCCGATCCAATGTCCAGAGAGCAATTAGACGGTGGTAAGGAAATTCCTTACCGCCATGTGGCTAGACGGACCAGTAAAACATCAATCTAGAAAGCATTTACACGGTGGTATGGAAATCCCTACAGCCATGTAAAACAACAAAAACCCAGAAACATACTAGAAATCATGAACAACCAAACTCAAAACATGCTTATCATCATAACAACTCAATTTGATTCAATAATCCATCAATAAAGCATCTAAACTCAAATCAAGCAACACTCATAACATATGGGCCAACATGAACATCACTAAACACCTAAATATCTAGCAAATCAAATCAAAATACAAAATCATGAAATTGCATTAAAACCAGAACAATCTCAAACCCGGAATCCTTTGCTCCTATCAATGAGCACCGCTCCCACTAGCCTTTTCTTTGCCGTTAAGTTCTTGAGGAGGCACCATTGAACAAAAACACTCAAAACACACAACTAACAAAACCCTAATTCAAAACCATAACTGACAAAATCAAAGAAAGAATGGGAAGAAGAAGAAGAAGAATAACAAAATCAAACTAATACCTTACCAAAATGGACGCAAGAGTTGCTAAATTCCACCACTAATTAAGGCCACAAGAGAATGAATCAAGAAGAACAAGGAGGAAGAAGAAAAGAAAGAGAGAGGTGGCGTGAGGGGATGAAGAGAACGGGAGAGAGAGCAAGGGAACAGCTGCCTCCATTTCTCTCTCCACTCTATAAATACCTCCTCACTTGCCACATGGCACTCCCTCATTGGTGGAATCTATCAACACACACTGTAGACACCGTGTCCTGAGGCAGCCCAGATCAGGGTTACCCGATGAAGAGATCAATGTCTGTTTTCAGATTAGCGGATGGAATTTGGAGTTTTTGTCTTTTGATTTCGCAAGGATTAAGAATTTTTTCTCCATAGATGGAGGTTTTAGAGAGTTTCGGGGAATTCAGCTTTGGAAAATGAGATTTCGCTCCACAGACGGGCTGACCGTTTGTAGATGGACGCTCGTCTCTAGTAGCGAGTGGGCGGCCGTCTGTCAAATAGACGGACTGTCCCTTTTCTTTGAGAGACGTCCGTCTGTTGTTCGAGAGACGGACACGTGCTTGCGAGAGACAGCCATCCCTTTTCCCGTGCGTCGTGGATGGTCTGCCGGTCAAATTACTGCATGTACCTTTTTACAGACGCCCGTCTGTGGATTCATGGACGGTCATCGGTCGTTGATCTTATCCCATTTCTTTAAATCTTATCAAAGGTGTTTAAATTTTGGATTAGGTTTTGGATATATTCTGATAACCGATTCGGTTATGATTAGATTTCAGGAATCATTTCCAAATTTAAATCCTAAATTCAAATTCATTTGAATTATCTTCTAACTCTATAAATAGTGGATTAAGTTTCATTATTTTGGGTTGGAAAATTTTCAATTAGAAAAAACTCTTTGCGAGCAATTTGCTGAAAATCTGAATTCAACTATTTTCCATAAAATCTCTACTTTTCGCATCTATTCAACATAAAAATTCTTTCAATATTTCTACCTTTTTTTTACCTGTGAACTGAGCTAACTTGAGGTAACGAAACTCATTCGTTTCCATCAATCCAGCCAGTTCCGACATTTGAATTGCTATCAAAAATATCAAGGAGGCAAAAACATAAATTTTCTCTTCTTGATTTATTTTTTTTCGAATACAATTTTCATAACTGAAAATCTCCCGAAGATACGCAATCACGAACTGATCCTTGTGAAATGTATGGGGCCGAGTGTAGACACCGGGTCTCGAGGCGGTCCAAGATCATAATTACCCTATGATAAAAGCAATACTTGCCAGTAAAGGTATCGAAAATGACGCTTCCCTTGTCAAAAATTCCCCCTTGTACCTCTAAAAATTTCAATGCGGAAATTCATTTTTTTTCACTCTAATTTTATTTCTATTTTTATTTTTATTTTTATTTTCTTTATTTTATTTTATTTTATTTTATTTTTTATTTTGTTTTTTTTATCGCGGGCCACGCCCGTCGCGAAGGGACGGGGGCGCTCGCGCTGCCAGGTGCGCAATAGGGCCTGCTGCGCGTGGCCCTACACGCACAGCATTGGCGCCGCGCGCGCCCATTGCTGCGCACAGGTCCTCCTTAAATTGCCCCGCGCTGCCCCGTGCTATCCCTTTCTATGCTTTTTCTGATTTCCTTTTTTTCCTGTCTAATTTCTTTGCATTATTTCATCCTTTTGTGCAATTCTTGGTTAACTAAAAATGAAAGCTTTTTTGTCCTCTTCCCATTTTTGGCCAACACATAAAATTAAGAGGGCTTTCACCTTCATTTTCAAGGGGGAGGGCAAAGATTATTTTCAAGAAAAAAAGGGCTATTTCATTTTCTCTCCAGCAAACTTGTTTTCTTCTTAAAAAATTCTTCAAAATATTCTTAAGTTCTTTTTCTTTTTGTCAAGCTTTAATTTTTTATTTTTCTTCAAAAAATATATTTCATCCTTAGATTGATCTTGAGCTTAAAAAATTAATTTCCTTTGCTCAATCATCAATCAAGAATATTTTTTACCAAAATATTCTCTTGAGTTAATTTATTTTAAAATACCAATTTTTACATTTTCTTCAAATATTCATCACCACAAAATTGACAAGGGGAACGGATTGAGACATCCCATTTCCGGTCTACAAATTCTGAGGGTAAACATTTTGGACTTGTTCTCATTTATTTTTTCTGCATAATATTTATTATTGTTAATATTATTATTTTTACTATTATTAACATGTCTATTATTCATTTTTAGCATTTTAGTGTGTTAATATTACCATCAGCATGTCATTTGCTTGTCTTAGTTAGATTCTTTTGTGACTTCTGTTGGCTTTTTCTTCAATATTATTATTATTTATTATTATTACTACTATTAAGGTTTTCTTGGTGCCTTCATTTTCACTGTTATTATTATTGTTATTATTATTACTATCACATGTTGTTATTATTATTGTTATTCTACTAGTTGTTCATATTGCTACATTATTATTATTATTATTATTATTATTATTATTATTATTATTATTATTATTATTATTATTATTGTCGTGTTGCATCATTATTATTATTGTTGTTATCATTATTTTTACTGTGCCCCATATTCATTTTATCCTCATTTGATTTTAGAAATATTACTAATATTTTAATGTTATTTTTCTTGTTTGAGCTTTATTGTAACTTGCGTCATATGAGTACCCCCGTGGCTCCCCGGATGGGTCACGGCGCATGAAGGACACGTCGGTTTGGTGAGACCTTTCTCATTTCCTTCCCTTTTTGTTGTGCTTGTTTGCAAATAATTATTTTATTTATGCATGCGTGAAATAAAAAGTCACAAAAATATTTCTATAATTAAATTGAAATTTTTACTAATAAAATTGGGACCAATGTCCCTTGTTTTAGCCCAACAATAAAAACATCACAATTAAAACGAAGAGTCAATTTTCTCCAAAAATTGGATCACTCATCCCCGTTTTCATCAAACAACCAAAACGACTCTTCGAACCCTCTTTAAATAAATGCGAAGGAGCCAATGTTCCTAAACTTCGAACAAATGCGAAGGAACCAATGTTCCTAAAATTAACGAATGCCCCGATTTATGTATGTCTTTCTTTACGTTTGTTATGTTTGATTATTTCTTAATTCATTTCTTTTGGGGCCCTTATAATTAATTTTGGGGCAAATTCTATTTAATCTCCTTTCATTGGGGTTGTATTCCACCCCTATTTCCCTTGTAATTGTGTGCTTGTGTGTTTATCGCTTTCATTTACCGCTTTTCTTTATCACTTTATTTATCACTTTCCTTTTACCGCTTTTGAATGCTTGCGATTCGCTTTTAAATTTTGATGCATTGATCGTGTGAGATAAGAGATATAATTTTAAGAGGTTAAAAACTCATTTATAATTAATCAAAGCATAAATAAGAGTGAAGTTCCGAACACCGATCTCTTGTCTAGACCATTAAGAGGTTAGAATCTTTTCCCAATTTCTTGTAAATTGGGTGGCGACTCCATAATACCTCAAAGGTGCCTATAGGCGTCGTGAGGCTAGGTGGTTCTTCTCAATGTTCTATTGGGAGGAATACACTCATGATGTCTCGTGGCGCCCATGATCAAAAGACGCAAACCAATCCCTCGAATCCCAAAGGCAGATTCAAAAGCGAGGGCCATTGCTGGGTTCCGGCGTGCATCACACTCAGATCATCCAATATCCACCTAAAAGGGTAAGATCCGAGGGTAAATATTTTGGATTCAGTGTTTGTGAAATTTACTTAATTTGCGCTGGTTATTTTCCCTTTTTTGATAAAATTCGATATAATAAAAATTTAATTTAGAATTTGGATAATTTTTCTCGGGTTTCTGAAATTAAGGTTACCGACAAGCAGAAAGGTCGCCGACGGCCATCTCTCAAACGAGAGACGGGCCATTGGTGATGCATCACTCCGCCCGTTGGTCAAACCAGGGATGCCCGTCGGTCATGTATAGTAGGTCGTCCCTAGGTTATTTCTTCCTTTTTCATGTTATTTTCTTCCTTCTCTTTTTAGCCTATTGTTTTCCAAAATTCCATGTTATTTTACTTGTTATTTTTTTTTACTTTTGACACTAACATGTATTTTTTTGTGAGTTATTACCTGGTTATTTTGGGATGGATTGCAATGGTTGATGATGATTATAGCGCCGACCTGAGGATCTTCATCCGGGTTCTTTCTTTAACTTTATCTTTTCCATTTTTATTTGTCGTCATTGTAAAGGTTATTTCAATCCCGTTAAAATAAAGATGGCCAGGTGTTTCATATAATTGAATTGGGATTTTTTGAAAATTGAGGACCAAAGTCCTATTTTAGCCAACAAAACCGACGCTTAATAAAAGTTGATTTGTAATAAATATGCATAACGGGACCAATGTCCTCATGAATTTCTCGATTTCTGTATGCTTCACCTGTTGTTTTATAATGGGAGTTGTATTCCGCCCCTAGTTTTATTATAATTTATTTTTGGGTATTTAATCTAATGCCAATATATTGCTTTTATTTATGTGAATGGACTGCACCTTAATTAATTGCATTGTATGGAAAGTTGGGTGAAACAATGAATTCAAAACTTAATTATAATTTTAATCAAGGTATAAATAAATGAGAAGTCCCGAACCCGCTCTGGTTTCCAATCGAAAAGCAACATCATCATTTCTCATTCAAAACATTTTCACATTGGGGGATCTTAAACAAGATCCATACACATTGAGGATCGCGAAGATCCAATGGGGACCTGCTCAGGGTCCAGAACACATTAGGGTTATAGCTAATGAACTCTATTAGGCATGCCTAACTATCCACTAATTGACTCTTGCAGGCCATGCATAAAATATTCCATAATGGAAACATAACATTCAATAAGATTCGAGAAGCAAAAATAATTACAGTTAAATATCATTTAAAAGCTGAGATGATGCTAAATAAATATTAAAACCAAAATATATTTAAAATGGAACAAAAAGACAAGAATTCAAAACGTCAGAAAATTTAAAGATAGAAAGCATTTACACGGCGGTATGACTAGACTTTACCGCCGCGTAAGGTATCCTACACGGTGGTAAGGAAAGACCATACCGCCATGTAACATAACAAACACTAAAGGCAGGAAGAGGGCTATCACGAATCATGCTCATTATCATGACTCGTCATGAGTCATGCACAGCCACCAAGCGGGAGCTTCACGAGTCGTGCCAGACTTCATGAGTGAGCTTCACGAATCATGCCAACCTTCTCGACTCGTGAAGGAGCTTCACGAGTCGTTCTAGCCTTCACGACTAGTGAAGGAGCCAAAGAGAATCATGCCGATCCAATGTCCATAGAGCCATTACACGGTGATAAGGAAATTGCTTACACTGTGTGGCTCGATGGACCAGCAAAACATCAATCCAAAAAGCATTTACACAGCGGTATGGAAATTCCTATAGTCGTGTAAAATCGTAAAAACCCATAAACATACCAGAAATCATGAACAGCCAAACTCAAAACATGCTTATCATCATAACAACTCAATTTGATTCAATAATCCATCAATAAGGCATCTCAACTCAAATCAAGAAAAACTCATAACATATGGACCAACATGCACATCACTAAACACCTAAATTTCCAGCAAATCAAATCAAAATACAAAATCATGAAATTGCATTAAAACCACAACAATCCCAAACCTGAAATCCTTTGCTCCTATCAATGAGCACCCCTCCCACTAGCCTTCTCTTTGCCCTTAAGTTCTTGAGGAGGTACCATTGAAGAGAAACACCCAAAACACACAACCAACAAAACCCTAATTCAAAACCATAACTAACAAAATCAAAGAAAGTAGAGGAAGAAAAAGAAGAAGAATAACAAAATCAAACTAATACCTTACCAAAATGGACTCAAGAGTTGCTAAATTCCACCACTAATTAAGGCCACAAGAGAATGAATCAACAAGATCAAGGAGGAAGAAGAAAAGAAAGAGAGAGGTGGCATGAGGGAATGAAGAGAACGGGAGAGAGAGCAACAGAACAGCTGCCTCTCTTTCTCTCTCCACTCTATAAATACCTCCTCACTTGCCACATGGCACTCTTTCATTGGTGGAATCTATGAACTCACACCCTACAACTAAACACAACACCATACCCAATTCTAATCACACTAACACACACTAACTCCATACATACACTCACACTCTAACAAATCCAAAACACATGCATATAACTCAATTTAATTAACACATGCCAAAACACACACATACACACTTGCACACAGGTTGGCTCAAACTACTACGGGGAAAACGGGGTGTTACAAGTCTAAAATACTCACTCATCACAAAGATGTACCAATACCCAAGTATTTATACATATACAAATAAGCAAACCAACTTATTATTTATATACATGCCACAAACCATACATAATATAACTTGTAGTTACTCCATTGCGCTACTCTCAAATCTTCTGAGGTATGCTTGCTCCACTCCTAAGGCATACCTACATGCAGTAAAAATAAACTACGTTATGAGCATTAAATATGCTCAGTGGTGGTAACTAATCCATAAATTTCCACTAAATAATTCATTACTTGTTTAATTTAATATTTTTACTTTATTTTCATATTTTATATTTATACAATTAACTCTTCTATTTAATTAACATATTTATTCACAATTTCACCTAACTCCCTAATTTCACTTTAATTCTTTAATTAACTTTATAATTTCACTAATTACATTTAAATCCTCAATCTCTCAATAATTACTTCTATATTCTTATCTCTTTTTACTAATTCCATTTATATCCTCATTTTTTTCACTATTTCAATTTATGTCCTTAATTACACTTAATTACCAAAATACCCTTATTTACACTTTAATTACCTCCTTGAGCATCCTTATGCTCTGCAAAAATGGCCTAGAGATGAAGCGGCTGGTGCGAAACTGTATGTGTGCCAAGGCTTGAAACCTCCTCCTAGCCTTGTCGCTTATCCACTCAAGAGCTTGAGGCTCAAGCTGATCCTGGGGAATGTTAAGTTGTGGAGGCATAATAAAAAAAATAAAAAAAAAGTTAATTTTGAGAAAATCTCAGCCTAATTTCACAATTGTTGGAAATTTTGGCAGCATTTCGGCTAAAATGTGACTACCAAAATTTCGGCAGCATCCTAGCAAGGATGTGCCTACCCAAAAAAATAAATGAATAAAAAGATTTGGGCAACATCTCGACAAGGATGTGCCCAACTCCCTGCATAAAAACACAAAATAATGGGACAAACCTCAGGCCCCAAACAACAGTTTTATTGGTGCACTTATTCTACACAGTGATTAAACATTCAATTTAATCTAGCTTGGTACTCAAATTTCAGTCAAATGGGGGCATGTTCATAAGTCCATTATCCTTTCCCCTTTTGTTCATTATTTGCTTCTAATTTTTTTTAAATGATTGACATGCATTACACTTAGTATTCAATGCATACAGTCCCAAAATGGCAAAGATAAATAGGCATAATTTAGTCCTACATTTAGATAATATACACTTATCATGCATTTTAAATGAAATTTTACCTAAAAAAGAAGCAAAAAAAATAGAAAAAGATGATAAACTAACATGGTAGTCGACAAAATGTACTAAAAAGAAACTTGACGAATTTGCAAAAAAAAAAATAGTTCTAAATGTACAGGAGGGTGCAAGGATCATTTTGGCGCAAGTGGTGCCCAAAACGGGTGAGAAACAAGTGAGAAAATGGGATCAATTTCGTGAGGGAGGAAGAAGACGAAGAAAAGAAAAAGTAAAGGAAAAATTAACAGGCACGAAATGGGGCCATTTTATAGGAATCGTGTGACAAATGGGCCCGTAGGATGATCGAGCGACGGATGCCCGTCAGTTGATCAAAATATCCCTTAGGTTTTCTTTTCCTATTTCTTCCTAGAATCTCAAATAAGAAATACTACCTGAACATTTTGCCTCCTGATTTCCACGCGCTACATATTTTTTCTCGAATTCATTTTCCTGTAATATTTAAAATGGCCAAAATACACGTAAAATATTTTATGCGCGTGAAATGCATGGGAGATGCGGATGAAAATCCCAAAAGGTGTCCAAGAGGTTTACCGACGGGCATGCCGTCGGTAGACTTAGCGATGGGCTGTCCGTCTCTCTTGATTTGCTTCAAATGCTCATCTTTTCCTTGGGATTCATGCATTCTTCATATTGGACTTCAAATAGAGCTTCTTTCTCAGGTTTTTACCTCTTTTAGCTGCAATATTTAAAGCATGTCCTCATCTATTCTCACTAAGATGTACCAAGTTATGGATAACACCCGAACTTGGGAAAATACCTCCCTAGCCCCACTTTCCAACTTGAAATTCCTAAGAAGAGTTAGGATAGACCAAAACCTTCTTCTTGCTGCAACCCACTTCTAGAACCATCATTTTCATGTCTTTAGGCTTATCTACCAAGAATTATGCCCCTTGCCCGAAGATTTTGCTGCAATCATTGGAGCATGATTTCCTCCCGGTATATTGCCCTGCATTCCGCACTGTGGCTTAACTCAGATGAGGGACATCGCATTGGCTTTAGGCATCCCTCCTTCTATTGCAACTAGGCTAGTTCATTTAGGTGCTACCATTGCTTTGGCACCACTAATTGAGGCTCTAAAGGACTTTTTCGATGTTCCCCCATTTCAAGCGGACATCATTCTTTTGTTTTACTTCATGAGGTATCTGACTGTGATTTTGGAGGAGCTGGTTGGTGATCTTCGGTTGTTCGAGGTTGTAGATGATTTTCGTCATGGCTTGTACCCTTTTCCCTTGATCGTTGCTACTCCAGGTACGCCATTATTTTTAAAGATAGTGAATATACAGAAAATCATGCCAGTCAATACACAATGTAAAACTTACCAGCTTGACCAACAGGATCATCAATCTCTTCCCCGATCATAACAAAGACTTGACCCGGACCGCTGGGAGCAACGGGATTCTCCACTGTCTCCAATAGTACTTGAGCTACTCTACCTCTTCCTCTGCCACTTCTAATTGATCCAGACACATTCACATTTCCTTTACTCACTTGTGAACCCATGCTTTCATTAATCTCTGGGCAGTTAGCAAAAATGTGGTCCATACCGCCACACTTGAAACATGCTCCCGTGAGCTTCCTGCATTTACCCCAATGATTCCATTGACAATGTTCACACTTAGGTATTGTGATAACTCTATTGGAAGGTGGCACAACACTACCCTTCGATGCAGGCTCTCGAATCGAACCTCTTGTATCTTGTCCACTTACAGCTCCTCGAGCCTTCTTGCTACTAACTCTATCATTTCCTGATACTTTCCTCTTTTGCTCTTTCCTTTGCTTTGCCAATTTTGCTTCTTCCAATTTCATGGTAGCCAAGACTAACTGATAATAGTTTGCCAATTGCATAATAGCCATCGCTGATAGAGGTCCTCTAATAGACTCTCTCAATCCATCCTCAAACTGTCAACATCTGAAGTCTTCTGTTAACATTGCATTCGGCACATACTTACTTAGTCGACTGAATTCCTACTCATATTCTCCTATTGTCATACTCCTTTGATTTAGACTTACAAACTCCCTCCATTTCGCTTCTCTATAGGCTTTGGTGACATACTTGTAATGCCCCAAAAATTTCAATGTTTTTATTTAATAAATTGACGCGCTAAAAATATTTATAAAAATTGATTTTTGACGCATAAGAGTGGAATTTTCCTTAAAGTTGCTCAATTTAATTATTCAAATAATTTTAAGTCTATATATATATATATATATATATATATATATATATATATATAGTGTATGTTTACATGCAAATAAATAAGAAAATAATAAACAAAGAAATAAAGAGTAAATACACGAGATAAATAATTTTTCTATGTGACAATTTTTATTCGTCTAAGAGTGTCCAAATATTGGAGTGAATTATGGACTAGAATAAGTGGGAATTGTATGATATAGAAAATAAATTAATTAAAACATGTGAAAATTTCTATGGGTCTAGAATTATCTAGACAAGTGGGACTAGTGTAAGCTAGAATTATTGGGAATAATAAGAAAGGGAAAACACGGTGACGGAAAGGGAAGAAACCGAAGGAAGAAAGAGAGAGGAAGAGAGGGAGAGGGAGAGCCGGAAGGCACTGCCGGCGATGGCAATCGGGGTGGCAATCGGACCGACGCACACGGCAAAGCCGTTCCGTGATATCTACCTCCGGTTCCCGGCGACGTGAGTCCAGGAGAGCGAGAGAGGAACCGAAGCTTCCTCAGTGTTTTTCGGCGAGCTCCGACGGCGAGAGGTGACACGAGCGGTGCGACTGGACTCACGGCGGCAAGGCGAAGCTTCTGGTGGCCATGGATCCCCCTCAATCGCTGGTGATGAGCAGATCGGAGAGGGAGAAAATTGAACCTACTGACGATGATTCCGGCGAAATGGAGGGCATTTTCGGCGCGTGATCACCGAAAAAGGAACCTCGAGGCATCGAGCTTCATTACAATGGTCTTGGTGACTCCGGTGGAGCTCCGGCGAGACTCCGGCGAATCTCTGGTGACCGTAAAAAGGCTAAAAAAATGCAGAAAATAGGTATGTGGCCAAAAAAATTATTTTTTTAAGTGATTGTTCTCATAAGCTAAAAAAATTATTGAGTGATTTTACTAAATACAGTATGTGTGTTGTTATGGTTTACTAAGTTAAATGATAAATTGGCTAAGGTAATTGAGTAATTAGATTGATTAAATTGAATTTAACAAATTATTGACAATTAGCTATTTAAAATTGATAAGCTGTTACGGTGTAGCTTTTCCTGCAATCATAACGAAATTTAAAATGATCCGAGCAGTGAGAGGTCTGTTGTTAACGATTTTCATTACGATGTAAAAATGCATAAGAAAGTGAAATATATTAAGGTAATAAGTTTGATAAACCCATAGATTATAAGTTATAAAATAACGTAACAATAGTTATATGATGAGCAAAAGATTTTGAATAATTAGTTAGATAAATCAATTAAGTTGAATCTTCTTGTTTAAAAAGCTAAACCATACATTGAAAATAAAGAATTTAGTTGTAATTGTAATGTGATGCATAGAAGTTATAGTTATAAGTCCAAATGTAATTGAAATTAAATGTTGGAACGATTTTAAGGTAGAATTAAAAATGTATTTTGATTTTGTGAAAATTGAATTAAACTCGGGAATATATGGGTTAAGTTAGGATGTGACTACTGAGGACAAGTGAGGTTGAGTTATTAGATGGGAATTTAGACCGACTAATTAACCACAAATTGGTAAATTTTTCTAATGAGATGGATTATGCATATTAAGCTTAAATAAGATCTGTGCATATAAGTGTTTATTTTTAAAGCGAATGCATGAATGAGGCATATTCCAAGAAAATTTTTAATGTATGCATGTATGCGAGTGAATGTGTATGGTATTTATGTGTTAGTGGGGTTATTTTTGATAATATGGATCGAAAAGTATACTGTCATTAATTGCTATTAATCTAATTTCTATGGATTTACTTAGCTGACATATTGATGTGACTAAACATTTTCCAACAATGTATGAGATTTAATGGAGTACATATATGTGTAAGTATTATAAGTGAAGAGTGATAAAAATTAAATGAAAGTTGAATGTTCGACATATATAACATGTATTAAGAATAATATAAAAGTATGCGAATTAAATATGTGAATTTTGGAATTTTGTAATGTGTGTAATAGCGTGAACTAAGGCAAGGAAAGACAATAAAATAATATTCAAATGAAGAAATCAAGTGGAAGGATTTAAGGAAGGTGATGTGGGTTAATAAATAGTCATAAAATTTACATTAGATGATGAATGGATAAATATAGGGAATGCCTATATAAATAATAATGTATAATCGGTTCAATATGAAATAAACTTAATTTGACAAAATAAAATGGAAGTGAATTGGAATGGAAAGAAAGAGTGGTGGTTGAATGTATACTTATATGTATATGAAGTATATTATAATTATTAATGTATTTTAATTATAAAACATGATTAATGGCGTGCGGTGAAGCTAAATCAGTGGAATATGGTAAGTAAATGAAATTTTGCGAGAAAATGATAATGGGTGATATTGAGATTTATTTCCCACATTTTCTTTTTTGATTGAAATGTATATTGATCTTATTTTATATAAAGATCAAAGTTTTGATTTATTTAGATAACATTCAATGATGTTGCCCTATGTGATGAAAGGGTACGAAAAAGAATAATATATTATGATGATGTACAATGAAAAATATGTATATCATATTAATAATGTGAAAAATAATAATAATAATATAATAATAAAATAATATTGCCCTATTTAGTAATCTGGTAGCCAAGTCTAGTTCAGGATATGTTGGCATGCCATAGGGACATAAGACCGCGGGAGTGAGCATGATGTCTCACTATTTTTATAGGTCATTAATGGACCTATTCTGTATTCTTAAAAGTATCTGTATTGGAATGTACTGGAGTAATTCTTCGGGGTTCTTCAGGTTTGGAATGTTGTAACACCCCAAAACCACCCCAGTAGTTTGAGCCTGTCCGTGTCGGTATGTGTGCATTTTTATGTGTTACATGTAGGTGTGTAATTGGTTTATTTATTTAATTAAGTGTATGAGTGGAGTTGAGAAGAGGAAATAGGCTAGTGTAGGGTATAAGTGAGTGTATGAAAATTAATTGTGAGTAAGAGAAAGCTTAGTGTACATATTAGTGTATGGGATTAGGATATGAGCAAGGGATAAGTTAATGTGTATAGTAAAGTATGGGAGTAGGGTGTGATGTGGGGGCAAGTGTCTTAAGGAGAGATTGACAAGTGGCAAAGGGGATAAGTGGATAGGCTAGCATTTATGAGGTTGGTGAGTGAGAGAGAGAGAAATCAGCCCTTTCCTTGTGGTTTCCCGTTCTTCTTCTCCTTCCCTCACGCCACACTCTCTTCTCTTCTTCTTCTTTCTTTGTTCTTCCTTTTCTTCACATAATCTTGCTCCCACTTCCTTAATTGAGTAATTAGAGTTGATTAGCTTGTGGATTTTGGAAGCTTTAAGGTGAGTTGGGGTTATGGGTGTTTTAGATTCTTCTTCTTCCTCTTCTCTAGGTTTTATAATTATATATGTATGTTTGGGTAGTTGTAAAATTGATCTTGATTGTTATGGGTTTGTGGTTCAGAGGAGACTCCTAGACCTGATAAAGGGAAAGGAATTGCTAGCGGGAGCGGAGCTCGCGAATAGGAGCTAAGGAGAGAAGGTTTGGGAATGTTCATCTTTATTGTGTATTTGTGATTTGAGTTTGATAATTGTGGTTTTGCTTTGATTGGGTTTATGAGTGGTGTTATTATAGCTTGAATGGAAATTAGTGTGATATATGATGTGAAAGAATGAATATTGTTGAAGGAATTGTGAGAAACTATATGAATATTTGTAATTGATGGTATAATTGCTGTTTTGGAATTTCTTAGAATTGGACATGTAATTAACTTGATTTAATTGAGATAAATGGTGATAAAGCTGGGTTTTTATTTATGTTATGAGTTATGAATGCTTGTAATGCTGAATTTGATGATTGGAATCAATTTTGGAAGTTTGGATGTGAATTTGGTAAGAATTCTGCAGATTTTGGGTGTGAGAGCTGAAAATCCCGTGTCTGTCGCGATCGCGACACTGTCGCGAGCGCGACAGAGCGCGGAGGTTCCAGCCCTCGCGCCGGCGCGAGAAGTGTCGCGCCGAAGTTTTCGAAGGAGCTCTCTGTCGCGACCGCGACAAGGGTCGCGCCCGCGACATAATGCTCGAGCTTCGATTAGTACACGGCTATCCTCTGTCGCGAGCACGACAGAGAGTAGCATCTGCGTACTCTCGCGACCATGAGGTCCCTCGCAATCGCGAGATGACGCGGGGAGGTGTATGTTGGCTTCTGTCGCGAGCGCGACAGATGGGACTTCCAAACTTGATTTCTTTTTCTTTTTGCTTAATGACTTAATTTCTTTTGCATGCAGTTTTCATTAAGCTTTGATTATCTTTTTGCACGAATTATATATATGTAAATGTGATAAGATTTTGCATAACCTGCTAATGTCGGATAAGTGGATAGTTAGGCATGCCTAATAGAGTTTTGTGCCGCTGCAGCTATATGTACGACTTTGGACCCTGATCAGGTCCCACGATTGGATCCTCGCGATCCCTCTGTCTGAATCTTTCTTAAGATTCCACGTAAAAACAATTTGAAAATAAAGTAAAAAGAATGATTCGATACCTTCGGGTATCTATATGTCTATATGATGATATCGATACTCTCAAGTATCTATATGTACTCGTTATCCACTCATTGTGATTAAGCAGGTGTCATTGTGTTTTGTACAAGAATTCTTGAATGTGAATGCCAATATCTGAATTAACTATGTATGATTACATGCCCATAAGTGTATTGTTATCATATGCTTTCTGTCATCGTCACTGTGAGTGGCGGTTATGCATTTTGTGTTTTCCCCACTAAGCGATTTCGCTTAGCACGGGTGTTTATCCGTGCAGGTGTGGAAGGTTTTGGTACGCGTGTTCTGGGCGTGTCGCATCGGGAAGGCCAACGCAACTAGAGATGGGGTGTTTTATAATATAGGCTTTCCTTTCTTTTTGTAATAGATGTATTATTTTGTTAGCCCTTTGGAACTGTGTATCTTGGGCTTTTGTAAATCGGTTCTTTTTGTAACCTGATGTAATATGTAACGACCTTCTTTTGGTGTATTAATAAAGTATACATTTTGTTCAGTATCATTCTTCTCTATATTTAAGATTTTAATTATCTCTGATATGTCGCTCTATTTATGTAATGTTTGCATGTTTGTACTAGTGGGGTGTGACCCTCCTATCTATCATGGGTCCTTCTCGCTCTAATCACGGGTAGAAGTATCCATGTATAGGTTGGGGTGTGACATTAGGTGGTATCAGAGCCTGGTTGTTTAGATGTTACTGAGTTTTCAGTGTGTTAGTTAGTGTGGGAGTTGTGTTGGCCTGATGCGCACTGCGTTTGTGTTTTGTAGTTATGGAGTCCGCTCGTGGATCGCTTGAGGGTTCTGCGGAAAGTGCGAATCCCCAAGAGCAGGATCCCTCAGTTTCCGGTCCGGCTCAACCTCCTAGGGGGTATCCTGAGGTGCCTTTGGGACCAATGGAAGCGATGCTTCAGAGTATGACAAGAGTACTGGAAAGGGTAACGGCGCCAAGTGCACCTATTGAGAGGTTAAGAAAGCATGGTGCAGAGAATTTCTTTGGTACTAGCATAGATGAATCTTATAAAGCAGAGATGTGGTTAGAGAAGACATCCAGAGTACTTAGGGAGATAAGATGTCCACCGAAGCAAGAAGTGGAGTGTGCCTTGTCTTTGTTACAAGGTTCTGCCTATGATTGGTGGAGGTTGGTGATTAGTCAATCGCAAGTTCCTGAACCGATTACTTGGGAGTTCTTTGAGGGTGAGTTTCAGAACCGGTATGTGACCAAAGCTTATAAGGATGCCAAGTGGGCACAATTTCTCACTCTTAAGCAAAGAATGATGTCTGTGGCTGAGTATGAGGATGAGTTCAATAAGCTCAGTAAGTATGCACCGTTAAGAGTTCTAACGGAAGAGTTCAGATGTCAACATTTTGAAGCAGGTTTGAATGAATCTTTAAAGGTGATGTTAATTTCATTGATGTCGGCTCCGAATGTGAAGTATTATCAGTTAGTTCAAGCAGCCTTGAGGGCGGAGCGTTCTGAGAATATATTGAGAGAAAAGGCTCAAAGAAGAAAGTCTGTAAGAGGTGGTTCTTCTTCAGGCAAGAGACCAAGGGAATCACAAGGAAATTTTGCTGATGAGTCTACAACTAATCAGGCCCCTAGAGGGAGGAGACAGGGTTCTTCCAGGGGATCAGGCTCAGGTAGAGGAGATGGCCCTCCCCGATGTTCTCATTGTAATAGACAACATTGGGGTGAATGTCGGTGGCTAACGGGAGGCTGTTTTAAATGTGGTTCTACAGACCATTTACTTGCAAATTGTCCGAACCGACTTGGAGACCCTTCGGGACAACAAGAAGGGAGCCGAGCTGGATCTAATGTACCCCAAGGAAGTCGTAATAAGGGTAGAGGAAGGGGTCGTGGTGGACGGCCTCGAGATAGAGAAGCCTCAGAGTCAGTAGATCGCCCTGTGCCATCATCTGGTAGGGCTTATGCTATGAAGGCCCGAGAGGAACAGAATGCTCCCGAAGTGATTGATGGTAAGTTCTCTTTGCTTGATTCTGAAGTTTATGTTTTGATTGACCCGGGCTCTACCCATTCTTATGTGTGTTCTGGTAAGTTGTGGGATAGTTTGGGTAGTGAGGAGAAGATGGAATATGAGATTTGTGTATCCAGTCCGTTGGGTCAGAGTATCATGGTTAATCGTGTATGTCGGAAGTGTCCTCTAAAGATTAAAGGTACAGAGTTTGTAGTGGATTTGATTTGTTTGCCATTCCATGAGTTTGATATTATTCTGGGAATGGATTGGTTGGACAAGCACCGAGCGGTAGTGGACTGTCATAGGAAAGTAATGGTTTTGAGGGATAAAGATCAAATGCCTGTTGTAGTAAAGGGTATAGGAAGTAGTTCTTTGCATAATGTGGTATCAGCTATGAAAGCCAGAAGATTTATCAGGAAAGGGTGTGAAGCATTTTTGGCTGTGGTTTTAGACTCTCGGAGAAGTCAAGTTAAGATTCAAGATATTCCGATTGTAAGAGATTTTGTAGATGTTTTTCCGGAAGAGTTACCGGGGTTACCTCCAGAGAGAGAAGTTGAACTGTCAGTAGAAATTGTTCCAGGTACAGCTCCGATTTCTAAGGCTCCTTACAGAATGGCTCCAATGGAATTGAAGGAATTGAAAAGTCAGTTGCAGGAGTTGTTAGATAAAGGGTTTATTCGGCCAAGTGTGTCACCGTGGGGTGCTTCAGTGCTGTTTGTTAAGAAGAAAGATGGAACCCTTCGGATGTGCATTGATTATCGACAACTTAACAAAGTGACTATCAAGAATAAGTATCCACTGCCGAGGATTGAGGATCTTTTTGATCAGTTGAGAGGAGCTGGGGTATTTTCTAAAATAGATTTGAGGTCAGGCTATTACCAGTTAGGGGTGAAAGAAGCAGATGTGGCGAAGACGGCTTTTCGAACGCGTTATGGTCATTATGAATTTCTAGTGATGCCCTTTGGTTTGACTAACGCGCCTGCAGCCTTTATGGATCTGATGAACCGGGTTTTTCGACCGTATCTGGATAAGTTTGTTGTGGTATTTATTGATGACATTTTGGTGTACTCTAGAAATCGAAAAGAACATGAGGAACATCTTAGATTAGTATTGCAAATGTTAAGAGATCATCAGCTGTATGCGAAACTCAGTAAGTGTGAGTTTTGGTTGAAAGAAGTAGCTTTCCTTGGACATGTGGTGTCAGCAGATGGAGTACGCGTTGATCCAAGTAAAATTGAAGCGATTGTTAATTGGATGCCTCCGAAGAATGTACCAGAAGTAAGAAGTTTTCTGGGATTAGCAGGGTATTACCGACGGTTTGTTCAGGGGTTCTCAGTGTTAGCATCTCCTATGACCAAGCTACTTCGGAAGGATGTCAAGTTTGTATGGTCTGTAAAGTGTCAAGCCAGTTTTGATCGGTTGAAGGAGTTATTGGTTAAAGCTCCTGTGCTCACACAACCGGTTTCGGGTAAGGAATACACTATGTAAAGTGATGCTTCGGGCACTGGGTTAGGTTGTGTTCTGATGCAAGGAAATAAAGTGGTAGCTTATGCATCAAGACAGTTGAAGCCCCACGAACGGAATTATCCGACTCACGATCTGGAGTTAGCAGCGGTAGTGTTTGCGCTTAAGGTTTGGCGACACTACTTGTATGGGGAGACGTGCAGAATTTTTACCGATCACAAGAGTCTCAAGTACTTGTTAACTCAGAAGGAGTTGAATTTGAGACAGCGGAGATGGTTAGAACTCTTTAAGGATTATGATTGTATCATTGACTATCATCCGGGTAAAGCTAATGTGGTGGCAGATGCTCTTAGTAGGAAGTCTTTGTCTGCGTTATTGGCTAGTCGAGGCAGATGGAGATTTGATTCTGAAGGTGCTCTGATTGCTCAACTTAAAATTAAACCAAGTTTAAGATCAGAAATTGCAAAGGCTCAGTTAGATGATCATGTGCTTCAGCGTGTTTGTCAAGCAGTGAAAGAGGGCAAGCGCACTGAATACTTATTAGACAGTGAAGGAGCGTTGAGACATGGTAATCGGTTATGTGTACCTAATGTGGGTGAGTTAAGAAAGAAATTGTTGCAAGAAGCTCATTCCTCAGTCTTCACTATGCATCCTGGTGGAGACAAGATGTATCAAGATCTGAAGCAATTTTATTGGTGGCTGGGAATGAAAAGAGAGATAACAGAATTTGTTTCAAGGTGTCTTACTTGTCAGCAAGTGAAAACCGAGCATCAAGTGCCGTCGGGATTGCTTCATCCCTTACCCATTCCCCAATGGAAGTGGGATGACATCACGATGGATTTTGTATCTGGTCTTCCTATGACTCAGCGTAAGCATGACTCGGTGTGGGTTATAGTGGATCGATTGTCGAAGTCTGCGCATTTTCTACCTGTGCGAGTGGATTATTCAATGGACAAGTTGGCAGAACTTTATGTGGATGAGATAGTTCGATTGCATGGGATTCCGTTATCCATTGTATCAGATCGAGATCCCCGTTTTACATCCAAGTTTTGGAAAGAACTTCAGATAGCCTTGGGAACACGGTTAAATTTCAGTACTGCTTTCCATCCGCAGACTGATGGTCAGTCAGAGAGGGTTATTCAGGTTCTAGAAGATATGCTCCGGGGTTGTGCCTTAGAATTTTCAGGAAGCTGGGATCGGTATGTATCTTTGATGGAATTCGCGTATAATAACAGTTAACAGGTAAGTATTGGTATGGCCCCTTATGAAGCACTTTATGGGCGGAAATGTAGAACACCAGTGTGTTGGACTGAACTGTCAGAAAAAGCTATGATAGGTCCGGATATAGTACGGGATACCGAAGAGAAAGTGAGGGTCGTGCAACAGAACTTGAAGGCAGCTAAGGACCGACAGCGTTCTTATGCTAATCTGAAGCGCAGAGATATTCAGTATGAAGTGGGTGATAAAGTTTTCTTGAAGGTGTCACCGTGGCGTAAGGTTCTCCGTTTTGGAAAGAAAGGCAAATTAAGTCCACGGTTTATTGGACCTTATGAGATTCTAAGGAAAATAGGTCCGGTAGCGTATCAATTAGCTTTGCCTATGGAGTTAGCTAGACTACATGATGTTTTTCATGTATCTATGCTCAGGATATATCGGTCAGATCCGTCACATGTGTTACCAGTGCAAGATATTCGGATTCAGTCAGACTTTTCTTTTGATAAAGAACCGAAGAGGATTTTGGATAAGGAAATCAGACAGCTTCGGAATAAGCAGATACCGTTAGTTAAAGTTTTATGGCAGCATCACGGTATTGAAGAAGCTACATGGGAACCAGAAGAAGCTATGAGATTACAATACCCTCAGTTATTCAGAACAGGTATGAATTTCGAGGACGAAATTCTGTTAAGTGGGGGAGTATTGTAACACCCCAAAACCACCCCAGTAGTTTGAGCCTGTCCGTGTCGGTATGTGTGCATTTTTATGTGTTACATGCAGGTGTGTAATTGGTTTATTTATTTAATTTAAGTGTATGAGTGGAGTTGAGAAGAGGAAATAGGCTAGTGTAGGGTATAAGTGAGTGTATGAAAATTAAGTGTGAGTAAGAGAAAGCTTAGTGTACATATTAGTGTATGGGATTAGGATATGAGCAAGGGATAAGTTAATGTGTATAGTAAAGTATGGGAGTAGGGTGTGATGTGGGGGCAAGTGTCTTAAGGAGAGATTGACAAGTGGCAAAGGGGATAAGTGGATAGGCTAGCATTTATGAGGTTGGTGAGTGAGAGAGAGAGAAATCAACCCTTTCCTTGTGGTTTCCCGTTCTTCTTCTCCTCCCCTCACGCCACACTCTCTTCTCTTCTTCTTCTTTCTTTGTTCTTCCTTTTCTTTACATAATCTTGCTCCCACTTCCTTAATTGAGTAATTAGAGTTGATTAGCTTGTGGATTTTGGAAGCTTTAAGGTGAGTTGGGGTTATGGGTGTTTTAGATTCTTCTTCTTCCTCTTCTCTAGGTTTTATAATTATATATGTATGTTTGGGTAGTTGTAAAATTGATCTTGATTGTTATGGGTTTGTGGTTCAGAGGAGACTCCTAGACCTGATAAAGGGAAAGGAATTGCTAGCGGGAGCGGAGCTCGCGAATAGGAGCTAAGGAGAGAAGGTTTGGGAATGTTCATCTTTATTGTGTATTTGTGATTTGAGTTTGATAATTGTGGTTTTGCTTTGATTGGGTTTATGAGTGGTGTTATTATAGCTTGAATGGAAATTAGTGTGATATATGATGTGAAAGAATGAATATTGTTGAAGGAATTGTGAGAAACTATATGAATATTTGTAATTGATGGTATAATTGCTGTTTTGGAATTTCTTAGAATTGGACATGTAATTAACTTGATTTAATTGAGATAAATGGTGATAAAGCTGGGTTTTTATTTATGTTATGAGTTATGAATGCTTGTAATGCTGAATTTGATGATTGGAATCAATTTTGGAAGTTTGGATGTGAATTTGGTAAGAATTCTGCAGATTTTGGGTGTGAGAGCTGAAAATCCCGTGTCTGTCGCGATCGCGACACTGTCGCGAGCGCGACAGAGCGCGGAGGTTCCAGCCCTCGCGCCGGCGTGAGAAGTGTCTCGCCAAAGTTTTCGAAGGAGCTCTCTGTCGCGACCGCGACAAGGGTCGCGCCCGCGACAGAATGCTCGAGCTTCGATTAGTACACGGCTATCCTCTGTCGCGAGCGCGACATCCCTCGCGAGCGCGACAGAGAGTAGCATCTGCGTACTCTCGCGACCACGAGGTCCCTCGCGATCGTGAGATGACGCGGGGAGGTGTATGTTGGCTTCTGTCGCGAGCGCGACAGACGGGACTTCCAAACTTGATTTCTTTTTCTTTTTGCTTAATGACTTAATTTCTTTTGCATGCAGTTTTCATTAAGCTTTGATTATCTTTTTGCACGAATTATATATATGTAAATGTGATAAGATTTTGCATAACCTGCTAATGTCGGATAAGTGGATAGTTAGGCATGCCTAATAGAGTTTTGTGCCGCTGCAGCTATATGTACGACTTTGGACCCTGATCAGGTCCCACGATTGGATCCTCGCGATCCCTCTGTCTGAATCTTTCTTAAGATTCCACGTAAAAACAATTTGAAAATAAAGTAAAAAGAATGATTCGATACCTTCGGGTATCTATATGTCTATATGATGATATCGATACTCTCAAGTATCTATATGTACTCGTTATCCACTCATTGTGATTAAGCAGGTGTCATTGTGTTTTGTACAAGAATTCTTGAATGTGAATGCCAATATCTGAATTAACTATGTATGATTACATGCCCATAAGTGTATTGTTATCATATGCTTTCTGTCATCGTCACTGTGAGTGGCGGTTATGCATTTTGTGTTTTCCCCACTAAGCGATTTCGCTTAGCACGGGTGTTTATCCGTGCAGGTGTGGAAGGTTTTGGTACGCGTGTTCTGGGCGTGTCGCATCGGGAAGGCCAACGCAACTAGAGATGGGGTGTTTTATAATATAGGCTTTCCTTTCTTTTTGTAATAGATGTATTATTTTGTTAGCCCTTTGGAACTGTGTATCTTGGGCTTTTGTAAATCGGTTCTTTTTGTAACCTGATGTAATATGTAACGACCTTCTTTTGGTATATTAATAAAGTATACATTTTGTTCAGTATCATTCTTCTCTATATTTAAGATTTTAATTATCTCTGATATGTCGCTCTATTTATGTAATGTTTGCATGTTTGTACTAGTGGGGTGTGACCCTCCTATCTATCATGGGTCCTTCTCGCTCTAATCACGGGTAGAAGTATCCATGTATAGGTTGGGGTGTGACAAATTTACTGGAGTAATCCTTCGGGGTTCCTCAGGTTTAGAATGTACTGGAGTGATCCTCTGAGGTCTCTTCGGGTTATTGTGAACTCTTAGAGATTCACACCCCCATTTATCCTGTGCTTAGAGTCTGCCAGCATTGTACTATGGGCAAAATAGTAAATTGCAAAGTCAATTGGTAAATGTGAAATAAAGGTGTAAATCAAGAAATTAAATGATGAATAAATAAAGCGGGGTAATTTGGTGTATTTAAATGATAAATTTTATAAGTCATATTAAATGTATAATCTAAGAAGTTAGATGGCAAGTATAAAAGTAATTGTTGATTAAAAAGCCATAAAATAACTTAATGACCGAAATACAGTTGAAGGATACTAATAGATAAAAGTGAAATTTAAAGTTTGATACATATGTATATATGTATATATATATTTGGCTGAAAGTTAACTAATGTATCTTATGACTTCGAAGTATGATAAAGCTGATGGTCCTATGATAAAAACTTTAATTGAGTAAATGATATCGGTTAATGATTCCATGAAATTGGTAATATAATGAAATAGCTTTATGTACATATATGTATATAAACTTCATAATCGCGATTGAGTGTTACATACATACATATATTAGTGGGTATTAGTGACTAGAGGGGAGCCATAATAATTGCCATATAGAGATGAAATATTAACTGCTATGTTAGAAGCATATTGACTTTTTATCAATCTATGAGATTATATTAGTGATGCATGATTAATATGTTGTGCATCTTATAAAAATGCTAAGGAAATTCAGCATTTCAAAAGAATATTGAATGTATTGCATAAAAATGATTTTACCTTGCAAATCATTCATATTTAATTTGGAGTTAAATAGCGATTGGTATATTAATTATAAATTATTATATTGATTATGAAAGGAAAAAGTAATTTGCGATATTAATGTATGAATGATCAATTATATGTATATATTATGTTTATGTCTTGGATAAGTAAATTTGGTAGTCACCACTAAGCGTAAAGCTTAGCGCGTGGTTTATCCTCGCGCAGGTATAAGACAGGAATCAAGTGAATATCAGCACCGCTTCATAGAAGAAATATGAAATGGTAAGTATGGAAAGGAAGCGAAAGAAATGGAATTTTTGTATTTGATAATTCAAATATTGGTTCTTGTGGCATGTACACTCCCTAGATAATTAGGATACTATTGTATCAAAGAATTTGTATTAGATAATTATTTATAGTTGATAGATGATGTATTATCATAATAGCTTTGTATTTTGTATAATTGATGTAAATAGTGAACTGATGACATTATGAGTTATTATATAAATATGTGATTGGAATTAAATTGGAGGATGGGCAAAATTGTGTTGGAGTTTGAATTGGAGTAGGATGGTTGAATATGTATGTGATTATAGAAGTGTAAAGACTTTCTGTTTACAGGGGGATAGGCAATATTATAGGGGAGACGATAGGCAATATTATAGGGGAGACTCTGCCGAAATTTCGATAGAATTTAAGTAGCCTATTTGAGAATGATTATGTGAATAGTAAGGTATAATAGTTGGAAAAAAAAATTTACCCGAAATTTCGTAATGATTGTAAGAATAGCTTAAGACAATTAAATTATTATGTACAGTAAAAGGGTGTTACAGTTAGTGGTATCAGAGCAAAGGTTTAGGCGGTTCTGGCCAATAATATATTTGGAGAGAAAGTGATATTGTTTATGAGAAATAATTGTGTTGTTTAATATGGGCATCTCTATTTAGTTCTAAGTATAGATAATTCGGAAAGAGTTGAAGAGAAAATCAGAGGTAAGAAATTGAGATAGTCAAAAGTTATGAGATTTAACGTATATGAATGTGGAAGAAGGTTGTGATACTTGAGGTACCTGTCAGTTATCCTTGATAGAGGGGCAATCATTGAATATTTTATGCATGGGCTGGGTTACTATGCATAGTCCTTACATGATATGCACAATTGCATAATACTGCATACATGAAACATCATACATCCATTGCATCAGCATCATATGATCATTCATGACAAACATCAAGTTTTATGCACATGTCCCAATTGAAAAGAAACTGGCGTGGAATATAGTAAGTGTATGAAAGTGAGGTAGATGTACCTTCATTGGAGGTAATAAGGAGTGTAACAAAGTTGAGTAAGTAAAATAAGAAATTTGAAATTCAATCTTGGAATTGAAAAAGAAAGGGGTGAAGGATCATTAAATGTGTATGAGTAAGAGATTTGTATTCATTTAAATTATGGGTTTAATCCTTCTTTGTTAGTGAATTAAGGCATAGGATGTGATGAAATCTCAATATATTTTGGATTGGAATTGTATTTGATTAGATTAACTATGTGGTTATAGCTTGAATTGGCTTATAAGAGTGAATAAAACTGTGAAATTTTGTACAAGATGGTTAAGTAATAAGTACTGTAAGATATATGTAATGTTTCAGAAGTAATAGACAAATTGTTACTAGTGATACTGGTAAATTAGGAAGGAAATGTTATAGTTATTTTGATCAAAGAAAGAGTTTATTGAATGTGTAAGCGATTCTGTATTGAGAAAACAATGTATTTTAGGAGAAAAGAATTAAGTAAGGATTAAGGTAAGTAAGTAATAAGATGTGTATACAATTGGTTTTTGGATATAGTGTACATGCCAAAGATGGAAAATAAAGAAATGATATGATCTCTAGAATGGACATGTTATTGGCTTAAGTATGATACAACTTGGGTCTAATTAGTACGTAAGATTTAAAGGAAGAAAGTGCAGTCTTGACACTTACAACACTTCTTAAATGTTCGGCAAGACCATTTTCTAGCTCCTCTGGCTCCAAGTTAATTGATCATTTAGTTGGAATGTGATTTGATGTGGAAATGGTGTCCAAGGTAATTCAGGAAAATGGGGAAAGAAATACAAATTCAATTTTAGAGAATCTTGCATACTCGGTGACTGAAAAATCACATAAAGAAGAGTTTGTACGAAAATGATAGGTGGGAAAAGAAAAAGCGAAGGAGGTTGAAAAAGGAAATTGTTGTCTGGAGATGATGAGGTGCTATGCCTCCCAAATACAATGATTGAATTGGGAGTGCCCATCGATCCCTAAGTGGTAACTCATAGAACACCTCTAGAAGCTACTGTTTGGCCACCTTACCTCTATTATGAGAATGTAGTGCCTGCTCGTAAAGGAGTTTGGAATACTATATCTCGATTTTTATTGAAGTGGAGTTGGAAGTTGTTGATTGTAAAAATTTTCCATGTGCTGCACAGAAAAAGGGAGAATTATGCGTTTGATCACCTTGTTTGACGGCATTTTCCTTCCTCTACTGTCTCCATAAATGGCACACAAAGCATTATCAATGATAAAGAGATAATGACTTCCATGAGATGGACAGATACAATTGAATTGTTTGCAAATTTTCATTGGGAATGCAAGTTGATTTAAAGGATGAATAGTAAATCATTGTACTAGTCCAGATAAATTTCGAGGACGAAATTTCTTTTAAGGGGGGGAGAATTGTAACGCCCCAAAAATTTCAATGTTTTTATTTAATAAATTGACGCGCTAAAAATATTTATAGAAAATTGATTTTTGACGCATAAGAGTGGAATTTTCCTTAAAGTTGCTCAATTTAATTATTCAAATAATTTTAAGTCTATATATATATATATATATATATATATATATATATATATATATATATATAGTGCATGTTTACATGCAAATAAATAAGAAAATAATAAACAAAGAAATAAAGAGTAAATAGATGAGATAAATAATTTTTCTATGTGACAATTTTTATTCGTCTAAGAGTGTCCAAATATTGGAGTGAATTATGGACTAGAATAAGTGGGAATTGTATGATATAGAAAATAAATTAATTAAAACATGTGAAAATTTCTATGGGTCTAGAATTATCTAGACAAGTGGGACTAGTGTAAGCTAGAATTATTGGGAATAATAAGAAAGGGAAAACACGGTGAAGGGAAGGGAAGAAACCGAAGGAAGAAAGAGAGAGGAAGAGAGGGAGAGGGAGCGGTGGAAGGCACCGCCGGCGACGGCTATCGGGGTGGCAATCGGATCGACGCACACGGCAAAGCCATTTCGTGGCATCTACCTCCGGTTCGCGGCGGCGTGAGTCCAGGAGAGCGAGAGAGGAACCGAGGCTTCCTCTGTAACACCCCCTTCCCATACGTAGGCGATCCCATCCGAGAAGGAGTGAGATGCCGTATGAGTAAAGGTGTCACCAAACAATAGCGAAGCAAAACATACATTCATTCAAACCATACATTTAGAAAATACAGAATAATTGAAAACTTTACATGCAGAAAGCAAAAGCTGATCATGCATTACTATAATAAACTATTACAATAATGATCTGATCAGCTAGCTGATACAAAATAATATTACATACACCAAAAATATAGATACAAAAGCGAAAGCTGATACAGAGAGTTCTATACAAAAAGAATCAATAACTGATACAAAACTGAGCCCTACACTAATCCCTTCTGTGTTGGCTTGATGACGGCGACTCTCCCAAAGCAAAACGCCTTCCACACCTGCACGGGTAAAAACACTATGCTAAGCGATAAACGCTTAGTGGGGAAACACACAAAAATAATGGACGACCATTCACAATGGTCGTCAAGGCATAACACATTCACAATGGCAGAATGCAAAGGTTATAACATAATCCATATAAACATGCTCATATTTAGAAGCCATATAATCAATATCTTATAAACATATTCATTACAGAATAATCCAGCATGTATTTCATCATTAAGCTCATTCAGACATTCCATTCATAGTCAGATCAGATCATAACAATTCCATTAACATTTAAAGAACACCTGCTGACTCTAGATAGTGGATAACGAGTGAACTGAGGGTACCTTACGGGTACGAATCGAATACTGAGGGTACCTCACAGGTACAAGTCAAATGTTATTTATTTATCAAAACATGTTATTCATATACTGAGGGGACCTTAAACAAGATCCTAATACTGAGGGGTTCGCGAGGAACCAAACGGGGACCTGATCGGGGTCCAAACTGAACTGAGGGCTGCAGCTAAAAGACTCTATTAGGCATGCCTAACTATCCACTTACTCGACTCTAGCAGGTTATGCGACATTCAAATCACATTTCAGAGTACGGAATATAACTCATCAGAAAATCATGGTATCACGCATATCAAAGCATCAAACAGTAAGACATGCATCATACTACAGTAAAGTCCATTCAGAAGGAATACCAAATTCATTTCTGAGTTAAAAACTAGGAAATTTCGGAAAAACAAGCTGAACGGAGAAGCGGGCGAGATTGGCTGGTCACAAGGCGTGACTGGCCTTCCCAACAGGCAGGTCACGCGATGTGACCGAGGGTCACGCGACGTGACTTGCTTGTTCCTCGCCGGTCACGTTGCGTGATCTTCACAAATCACGCAACGCTCTCGCAGGTCACGGCGTGACTGGGCGTCACGTCTCGTGATGTGCTATTCCCTCGCTTGCGTGATCTCGCAGATCACGCCTCGCCTTCGCAGGTCGCACGACGTGACCGAAGATCACGTCCCGTGACTTGCTTGTTCTTCAGCTGGTCACGCGACTGGCTTCTCAGCAGGCAGGTCACGGCGTGACCGAGGGTCACGTCTCGTGACTTGCCTTCTTTCGTAGCGAGTCACGCGACAAAGAAGAACTTCAACAGTACCTCGATTTTCCAGAATTTCCAGAATTTCCAGAACACAGAATTCAATCCCAATTTGATTTAAAACCATACAAACCTGTTTTTACCTTCCAGAAATCATCTCAAACAACATAGGCCACAATCATACAACTCAATTCATCCAATAATTAACCAAATCAAATCAAGAACATATGCATTCAAACTTACAAGAACATAAACCCTAGAATTTTACAGTAGATTCAAAATCACACAATTTCACAAATAAACATTCCCAAACCTGGATTCTAAGCTTCTAACACTTAGTCCCACTGCTCCCAGCAACCTCTTTGCCTTTGGGATCGCGTGGAGCCTCAGCTAGAACACAAACACAGTAATGAACATCAACATGCAACCCTAAATTAAAACTCAACCTAAAGAAGAAGATGAAAAATTACAGCAAGATAAAGACAAGGATATGCACTTACCAAGCTAGAGAATGCAAAGGGATTAATTTCACCAATAAGAACTTGAACTCTCAACACAGTACTTTGGAATGAAGAAAATGAAGAAGAAGAAAGAGAGTGAGAAAAGAAACGTAAATCTCTAAGTCCCTTTTCTTTCCTTCCCTTTTCTTTTTCTTTTCTTTACCCTAAATCAGTGTCCATTTCCTATTGGTGAAACTAATCACCCCCACCAAAATAACCTACACTCCTCACACCTAAAACCCTCTTCACTTATGCATACCATACAATGGTATAAACACATGCACACAAATATTGCTCACTTCATTAATACACTAATGCCATGTATGTACCCACATACTAACAAACCCCAAAAGCATATATTTTGCTAAAATTACCCTTATGAAATGCTGAACACATGCAAATGCTTACACATACAGACAGATAGACAGGCTCATTCTACTAGGGGGCAAACGGGGTGTGACATCCTCAGCGTTTTTCGGCGAGCTCCGACGGCGAGAGGCGACATGAGCGGTGCGACTGACTCACGGCGGCCAGGCGAAGCTTCCGGTAGCCATGGATCCCCCTCAATCGCCGGTGACGAGCAGATCGGAGAGGGAGAAAATCGAACCTACCGACGATGATTCCGATGAAATGGAGGGCATTTTCGGCGCGTGATCACCGTAAAAGGAACCCCGAGGCATCGAGCTTCCTTCCGATGGTCTTGGTGACTCCGGTGGAGCTCCGGCGAGACTCCGGCGAATCTCTGGTGACCGGAAAAAGGCCAAAAAAATGCAGAAAATAGGTATGTGGCCACCAAAATTATTTTTCTAAGTGATTTTTCTCATAAGCTAAAAAAATTATTGAGTGATTTTACTAAATACAGTATGTGTGTTATTGTGGTTTACTAAGTTAAATGATAAATTGGCTAAGGTAATTGAGTAATTAGATTGATTAAATTGAATTTAACAAATTATTGACAATTAGCTATTGAAAATTGATAAGCTGTTACGGTGTAGCTTTTCCTGTAATCATAACGAAATTTAAAATGATCCGAGCAGTGAGAGGTCTGTTGTTAACGATTTTCATTACGATGTAAAAATGCATAAGAAAGTGAAATATATTATGGTAATAAGTTTGATAAACCCATAGATTATAAGTTATAAAATAACGTAACAATAGTTATATGATGAGCAAAAGATTTTGAATAATTAGTTAGATAAATCAATTAAGTTGAATCTTCTTGTTTAAAAAGCTAAACCATACATTGAAAATAAAGAATTTAGTTGTAATTGTAATGTGATGCATAGAAGTTATAGTTATAAGTCCAAATGTAATTGAAATTAAATGTTGGAACGATTTTAAGGTAGAATTAAAAATGTATTTTGATTTTGTGAAAATCGAATTAAACTTGGGAATATATGGGTTAAGTTAGGATGTGACTACTGAGGACAAGCGAGGTTGAGTTGTTAGATGGGAATTTAGACCGACTAATTAACCACAAATTGGTAAATTTTTCTAATGAGATGGATTATGCATATTAAGCTTAAATAAGATCTGTGCATATAAGTGTTTATTTTTAAAGCGAATGCATGAATGAGGCATATTCCAAGAAAATTTTTAATGTATGCATGTATGCGAGTGAATGTGTATGGTATTTATGTGTGAGTGGGGTTATTTTTGATAATATGGATCGAAAAGTATACTGTCATTAATTGCTATTAATCTAATTTCTATGGATTTACTTAGCTGACATATTGATGTGACTAAAAATTTTCCAGCAATGTATGAGATTTAATAGAGTGCATATGTAACGGTCCGGCTTTTATACCCTCCCTCAGGAGCCTCCATCCTGGACGCCCCGAACCGATACTCACAGAACTTTACACCCCCTTTGTGCATTTTTGCCTTTCGTGGGATTCGAACCAAGGACCTGGGGATAAATCCTTTAACTCGTAGAATCCCACTACCATTAGGCTATATGGCCTAATGGTAGTGGGATTCTACGAGTTAAAGGATTTATCCCCAGGTCCTTGGTTCGAATCCCACGAAAGGCAAAAATGCACAAGGGGGGTGTAAAGTTCTGTGAGTATCGGTTCGGGGCGTCCAGGATGGAGGCTCCTGAGGGAGGGTATAAAAGCCGGACCGTTACAATAAAAGGCGCCTTTTTATTGTAACGGTCCGGCTTTTATACCCTCCCCGGAACATATCCCGTCGGGAGATCCCTGCGTACAGAGATGCTGCCCCGAACTGATACTCACAGAACTTTACACCCCCCTTGTGCGATTTTGCCTTCCGTGGGATTCGAACCAAGGACCTGGGGATAAGTCCTTTAATTCTTAGAATCCCACTACCATTAGGCTATATAGCCTAATGGTAGTGGGATTATAAGAATTAAAGGACTTATCCCCAGGTCCTTGGTTCGAATCCCACGAAAGGCAAAATCGCACAAGGGGGGTGTAAAGTTCTGTGAGTATCGGTTCGGGGCGTCCAGGATGGAGGCTCCTGAGGGAGGGTATAAAAGCCAGACCGTTACAGCATATATGTGTAAGTATTATAAGTGAAGAGTGATAAAAATTAAATGAAAGTTGAATGTTCGACATATATAACATGTATTAAGAATAATATAAAAGTATGCAAATTAAATATGTGAATTTTGGAATTTTGTAATGTGTGTAATAGAGTGAACTAAGGCAAGGAAAGACAATAAAATAATATTCAAATGAAGAAATCAAGTGGAAGGATTTAAGGAAGGTGATGTGGGTTAATAAATAGTCATAAAATTTACATTAGATGATGAATGGATAAATATAGGGAATGCCTATATAAATAATAATGTATAATCGGTTCAATATGAAATAAACTTAATTTGACAAAATAAAATGGAAGTGAATTGGAATGGAAAGAAAGAGTGGTGGTTGAATGTATACTTATATGTATATGAAGTATATTATAATTATTAATGTATTTTAATTATAAAACATGATTAATGGCGTGCGGTGAAGTTAAATCAGTGGAATATGGTAAGTAAATGAAATTTTGCGAGAAAATGATAATGGGTGATATTGAGATTTATTTCCCACATTTTATTTTTTGATTGAAATGTATATTGATCTTATTTTATATAAAGATCAAAGTTTTGATTTATTTAGATAACATTCAATGATGTTGCCCTATGTGATGAAAGGGTACGAAAAAGAATAATATATTATGATGATGTACAATGAAAAATATGTATATCATATTAATAATGTGAAAAATAATAATAATAATATAATAATAAAATAATATTGCCCTATTTAGTAATCTGGTAGCCAAGTCTAGTTCAGGATATGTTGGCATGCCATAGGGACATAAGACCGCGGGAGTGAGCATGATGTCTCACTATTTTTATAGGTCATTAATGGACCTATTCTGTATTCTTAAAAGTATATGTATTGGAATGTACTGGAGTAATCCTTCGGGGTTCTTCAGGTTTGGAATGTACTGGAGTAATCCTTCGCGGTTCTTCAGGTTTGGAATGTACTGGAGTGATCCTCTGAGGTCTCTCGAGTTATTGTGAACTCTTAGAGATTCACACCCTGTTTATCCTGTGCTTAGAGTCTGCCAGCATTGTACTATGGCAAAACAGTAAATTTCAAAGTCAATTGGTAAATGTGAAATAAAGGTGTAAATCAAGAAATTAAATGATGAATAAATAAAGCGGGGTAATTTGGTGAATTTAAATGATAAATTTTATAAGTCATATTAAACGTATAATCTAAGAAGTTAGATGGCAAGTATAAAAGTAATTGTGGATTAAAAAGCCATAAAATAACTTATTGACAGAAATACAGTAGAAGGATACTAATAGATAAAAGTGAAATTTAAAGTTTGATACATATGTATATATGTATATATATATTTGGCTGAAAGTTAACTAATGTATCTTATGACTTCAAAGTATGATAAAGCTGATGGTCCTGTGATAAAAACTTTAATTGAGTAAATGATATCGGTTAATGATTCCATGAAATTGGTAATATAATGAAATAGCTTTATGTACATATATGTATATAAACTTCATAATCGTGATTGAGTGTTACATACATACATATATTATGGGTATTAGTGACTAGAGGGGAGCCATAATAATTGCCATATAGAGATGAAATATTAACTGCTATGTTAGAAGCATATTGACTTTTTATCAATCTATGAGATTATATTAGTGATGTATGATTAATATCTTGTGCATCTTATCAAAATGCTAAGAAAATTCAGCATTTCAAAAGAATATTGAATGTATTGCATAAAAATGATTTTACCTTGCAAATCATTCATATTTAATTTGGAGTTAAATAGCGACTGGTATATTAATTATAAATTATTATATTGATTATGAAAGGAAAAAGTAATTTGCGATATTAATATATGAATGATCAATTATATGTATATATTATGTTTATGTCTTGGATAAGTAAATTTGGTAGTCACCACTAAGCGTAAAGCTTAGCGCGTGGTTTATCCTCGCGCAGGTATAAGACAGGAATCAAGTGAATATCAGCACCTCTTCATAGAAGAAATATGAAATGGTAAGTATGGAAAGGAAGCGAAAGAAATGGAATTTTTGTATTTGATAATTCGAATATTGGTTCTTGTGGCATGTACACTCCCTAGATAATTAGGATACTATTGTATCAAAGAATTTATATTAGATAATTATTTATAGTTGATAGATGATGTATTATCATAATAGCTTTGTATTTTCTATAATTGATGTAAATAGTGAACTGGTGACATTATGAGTTATTATATAAATATGTGATTGGAATTAAATTGGAGGATGGGCAAAATTGTGTTGGAGTTTGAATTGGAGTAGGATGGTTGAATATGTATGTGATTATAGAAGTGTAAAGACTTTCTGTTTACAGGGGGATAGGCAATATTATAGGTGAGACGATAGGCAATATTATAGGGGAGACTCTGCCGAAATTTTGATAGAATTTAAGTAGCCTATTTGAGAATAATTGTGTGAATAGTAAGGTGTAATAGTTGGAAAAAAAAATTTACCCGGAATTTCGTAATGATTGTAAGAATAGCTTAAGACAATTAAATTATTATGTACAGTAAAAGGGTGTTACAATACTTGTTCTCAAACTCTTGGGCAAAGAAGTTCCATGCCAACTCATCCGGTCGCTGGGGATTCTGAAGCACCAATTTCTACCAGTCATAGGTTGGACCTTGCAGTAATGATACTGCACAAGTCACCTGCAGATTTTGTGAACAATTGATTTCTTGAAATATCCTTTCCATCGTTTCTAACCAAAACTCAGCCACCTCCTACTGATCCAAGTTAGTCCTACAAAACTCTTCTGCTCCTCTCTTTCTAACAAGGTCTGAAGGAGCCTTAGGTGCAGTTAATCTGTCTATACACTGCATCAACCCTTACACTAACATCAAATTATCAAGAGCTAGTCCCGGATCCTTAGCTTGAGGTCGCACAGGTGCGGGCTGATTACCTCTCACTGGATTTACACTTCCCATCGTCTCTCCTACATTGTCACTCGGATCTGACTCCATCTATACCCTACAAAAGACAACATCTGCGTTAGGCCACGACTCTAGACAACTCACATACATCTAATCAATACTCTGACATCTTATTGTCCTAAACCATCTACCTATGCTCTGATACCACAACTTGTAGCACCTCAATACCCCTTGGGAGGATATTAGGTCACCATACACTCATACACATACAAACTGACATCCGAAAGCGAAAATAGTACACATCCATGATACACACGTAGCAGAATATCTTTTAAACACAAGCTATAGAACATGCCTTAAACAAAACCTTATAGTTAGTTACATTGCATAAAATAGCTATTCTTTATACATTACAAACATTCTCTTACATAAGCCTGTACATATCAATTACAAAAGCAATCTTTCCCTTTATCATTTACATAACATACACAAAATCGCTTTACATATATAAAAGCTGAACATTTACAAAGCTATACAAAAGTTCTATAACATGTACACAAAAGCTATGCCATATACAAAAGACTCCAACTTATACTCCTAGTGGCCTCGGCCTGCAGATGTCCAACCCTCACTGAACCTGTAAACCTACACGGGAAAACACCCGTGCTAAGAAATAATGCTTAGTGGGGATACAGCAAATAAAAGAGTTCTAACGAAGTCACAAGCATCAATCATCGAAACATACCAATAGTGGATATGCCAATTAATTAAGAGCATATAAAAGTAATAAGAATTTATCATATTTGTAATATACTAAACATCTTATCAACATGCTTTATAACATATCTACCAATCTCATATAACCTATATCATGTTCATATTCTTCTAGTTCTAGCTATCGACTCATATAACATGTATTTCATATCATAGCATCTCATGGACAATTATATACATTTAAGCCTAGAAGCATACTTCTAGCCTATTCATGTACAATTATAACTTTACATATGCAATTATAAGCTCATATAAGCATCTCTAATGCAACAGTCATGTACCTCTATTAGCATTCTCTATAGCTTTTAACATATATTAACATCTCATATTCATTTAGCAAGTAATTAATAGCCTGACTTCATGGTTAAACATATGGATACTGATAGACAGTATCAAACATCTAGAGAAAGGAGTCTCAAATCATCTAGAGATTAAAGTCTCAATTCATGTAGATACCAATAGGTACAAAACATCTAGACACCCGTCAGTGCCAAACATCTAGCAGCTGCAAATCATCTAACCCTTTATAAGCATGCCTATCTATCCACTTCTGTGAACAACTCAGGCTTAATAATAAACTTCAAGTCCATTTCCATATACCATACTCTTATACAATTATCATGTTATTCTATTACTCATACAACTCAATAAATACATATATTAACTATACTTATCTATAAAAACATACATATAGTTAAAGTACAAGTACACAATTCATTATTCATTTCCATATTATATACATGTATTCATAAGTTTAACTCATTAAAATCTTCAAATAATGTATTTAAACTAATTTATACTCCATTTAGCATACATATATAACATTTGATATTGTTTGACAAAGAAATATGCAAGTTGAAGGTACCTCACAGTGGTAACCTTTTAGTTGTTACCGTGACGTAAGAAAATACAAAACAGAACTGAAAACAAGCATACCTCGCGGTGGCAACTATTTGGTTGTGACCATGAGGTCCAAAAAATGCAATTATGCCTTCTCTCGGTATTGGTCACGGTGCCAACCATTTGGTTGTGACCGTGACATACCAGAATAAGCAAAACAGAAGCAGAATCTCGAGACTGCTTCACTCCTTAATTGTGTATAGTCTATACTGATGTCTAAACCTCCATTTTAGGCAAAATTCCCTTCTTAACAATTTTGCCCTGGGATGTTAAGTGTCATATGGAACAAGTTTCATGTAATTTGGATTTAAAATGAATGAGTTATGGCCAAGGGAACACAACTGGTTTCAGAATCCCTCCTACAGAATTTGATCTACACTTATGGTGAATCTTGAAGACCTTAGAGTCCTCAAATAGACAGAACTATTTCTACAACATTTACAGTCAAAGATCTTAAGGTTCTAACCCAATTAGCCTCATCCCTTATGGAGTTATAAAACTCATTTTACATCATAAATAGTTCGTATGGGTCAATATAGGCTTCAAAGACAATTGACACAACTAAGCTTGTTAAAACAACCAACTTGGCCAAACCAATACACCCAATTCAAATTATAGTTCCCATACACATATATGAACATTAAAGCACAATCAAATTGTTGGCATATGCCATTATCCATAGATTACACAACTAATACCCACATCCTTGATATTAGGGTTCTGTTCATGGGTCAATGTATTCATGGCAATCAAAACAATCTCACTAATATGCTACACAATTATTCACTACAACTTATATCATATGTCACATAAAAACACATAAATCTCAAGCTAACAACACAAGCATTTTAATCAAACATAGCATATAATCCTTGACCTCAAAAAGCAGGTTGCTGAACACTCTATCTCTAGCCAGACCTTCCCCTTGCCTCTAGCCTTTATTTGATCCAACAATTCTTGCACAATCATGCAAAACACCCTCTTAGTCCATTACTCAAACCTATCCAAATCCAAAATAGAAATTGAGATCCAGGAGATATACACAACTAGCAACTCTAACTTACCTTCTTGGTTTACTGCCTCACACCAATCCAATTTAGGTTTTCGAATTCAATTGAAAGGAAATGAAGCTTTACTTAATTAAAAGAGGAAAAAGTTATCCGGGTTCAGTCAGATCTTTAGTATGATGAAGAGCCAAAAAGGATCTTGGATAGAGGAGTCAGACAGCTTTGGAATAAGCAGATAGCATTAGTTAAAGTCCTGTGGTAGTATCACGGTGTGGAGGAAGCTATATGGGAACCGGAAGAAGTTATGAGATTACAGTATCATCAGTTATTCGGAGCAGGTGAGAATTTCGAGGACGAAATTCTGTTAAGTGGGGGAGTATTGTAACACCCCAAAACCGCCCTAGTAGTTTGAGCCTGTCTGAGTCTGTTTGTGCCTATTTATGTTTATATGTGTGTGCGTACCTGTGTTCATTGTGGTGTTCCATGCATGTTAAGTTATGTAAGTGTGTGTGTTTATGTTAGTGATGTATGAGGAGAGGGTTGTGCTAGTGTGTGTTTGAGGATAGGGAAGTAGGGTATGCATGTGGGATCACTTTCCTATGGGAGAGTGACACTTGGCTTAGAGATTAGGATGAATTAATGAGTGAATGAGAGAAAGGACAGCTGTAAACCATTTTGCTTCTTCTTCCTTTTCTCATTGCCTTCCTCTCCCTCACGCCATTGTCATCTTCTTTTTCCTTTTCCTCTTCTTTCTTTCTCCTTCCTTGCATATTTCTGCTCTTCCCTCCTTCCTTGGGTGATTGCTATAGCTGGGTTTGTGTCTCTTAAAGTTAAGGGTGAGTTTATGAAAGTTGTGTCTTAGGTTCTTCTCTTCCTCTTCATTAGGTTTAATTTTCATTTGTGTGTTATTCTAGAATTAAACCTGGTTGTGTTTGATTTGTGGTTCAGAAGAGCTTCCTAGAACGTCTAAAGGGAAAGAAAAGGCTAGTGGAAGCAGAGCTCATGATTAGGAGCAAAGGAGATCAGGTTTGGGAACGTTTGTATGATTTATGCATTTAGTTGGGTATTGATGTGCATTAGGATTATTGTGAAGTTAATGAACAATATTAAGTGAATTTGTATGTGTATGATGTGAATAATATTGATTTGAAGTGAGTTGTTTCAAGTGTGAGTAATGAGTTTAAGATTGTTGTATGGAATTCCTTTAAGAGGAAATATTACTCTTGAGAATTTTAAGTTTGATTATGTAATTATTTGATTTGAGCATGTTAATTGACTCGTATATTAGGATGTAAGTGAGAAAGAATGGATAGAGTGTTGGGTTGTGTAATTGGATGTTATTTGGAGTAGTTTTGCTGGAAATTATCGCAACAGGGCATGGGTCACGGTGGCAACCGATTTGGTTACCACCGTGAGGTCTGTCAAGGTTGCATTATGTCCAGAATTTTTAGTATGTCACGGTGGCAATGAATGTGATTACCACCGTGACCTACCTCAGATTTGCATTCTGTCCAGGATTTTGGTATGTCACGGTAGCAATGAAAGTGGTTACCACTGTGACCTACCTTAACTTTGTATTCTGTTTTGAGGACTTTGGTATGTCACGATGGCAATGAATTTGGTTACCACCGTGACCTCCCTCAACATTGCTTTCTGTCCACGGCTTTGGTATGTCACAGTGGCAATGAATTTGGTTACCACCGTGACCTACCCCAGTTTTGCATTTTGCTTTGAGGCTTCGATATGTCATGGTGGCAATGAATTTGGTTACCACCGTGACCTATCCTGTTTTTGTAATAAATACTTAATTGTTAGTGTAAGATCTAAGTGTGGAATTAATGATTATGCATATTCAGCGATATTGAATTAACGCTTCATTTTGATAACGTATTTAGTGTTTTTGAATAATGGATGATTTCTGTATGAATTCAATGATAGATTTAAATTGGATGATCTTAGCCTGCAAACTAAATAAGTGGATAGTTAGGCATGCCTAATAGAGTTATGTGTAGCTTTAGCCATGTTTACGATTTGGACCCTGATCAGGTCCCCCGATTGGATCTTCGTGATCTTCCTGTTGAATCTTACCTAAGATTCTATGTGAAAATATTGTGGAACAAGAATGGAAAGAATGCCTTGATGCCTTCGAGCGTCTATCTGATATGATTTGATATTGATGCCTCTGGGTATCTATGTGTACTCGTTATGTACGGTTTTGATCGAGCAGGTTATTTTGTGTTTTACATGTATGAAGTCTGAATAATGATGTGTTGAAATAAACTTCTTATAGTATATGAATGATGTTGATTATTCAAATTTATTTTATGTGATACAAACTTATGAATGTGCCATCAGCATATGCTTTGCCTGTTAACGTCACTGTGAGTGGTGGTTATGCATTTTGTGTTCCCCACTAAGCGATTTCGCTTAGCACGGGTGTTTTATCCGTGCAGGTGTGGAAGGTTTTGGTATGCTCAGTCAAGGCGCACATCATCGAGAAGGCCATCACAATTAGGGATCGAAATTTTGTAGTATAGGCTTTCCTTTCTTTTATATTAGACGTAATATTTTGTGTACCCTTTTGGAATAGTAATTTTGAGCCTTTGTATATGAAATCTTTTGTAAAATGTACAGATTTTGCTTATGTATATAAATAGAAAGAAAAATTTTACCCTGTTCTGTACCGCTGTGTATCTCTTCTAAGAATTTTTATTTTGTCTCGTTATTATGTATTTTTCGGTATTGTTGCTGTGTTTTTAGGTTTCGAAATGTGACACTCCTATCTATCGGGACCCTTCTTCCTCCTTTATGGTAGAAGTCTCCATGGTATAGGTAGGGGTGTGATAATTAAAGTGTATTTTGATATCTAATGGTATATAATGGAACAAAAGGGCGAAGTATTGACAAACGAGTGTGTATGCAAAATTGTAATTAAAATTGATGTCTATGTCGAATTTTGCATGTTGATATAATATGATATTTATATGAATTTTGATAAATTATTACCCTTAGTAGTTGTCTGGTAGTGAAATTTAGTACAGTATATAAATGGCTAGTCATAGGGACATCAGTATATGCCGTGGTGGCAAGTCATGGTGACTTGCAAACTTAGACCAATGACGTTCTATAAGTCAGTATTGTGTAAAGTGTATGTATAGAGTAATCGAAGTGTAATTTGGCACCCTAGTGCCACTCCGACACTATCGAAGTGGACTGTGGCACCCTAGTGCCACTTCAATAGGTTAGGGTTATCGAGCCCAGTCCCGCATATCCACTCTAGTAATAACTACTGGGTGTTACTAGGGGCAAAGTTGAAAGGAATCGATTTAAAAGAGATTCATTGAAAAATAAAGTGAATAAAGAGTAATGAAAGGACTAAATTAAAGAAAATAAAAAGTTTAAGGGCTAAAATATAATTTACCATGAAAATGAGTGATTAGCGGATTAAATATAAATATTATAAAATTAAAAGTGAGTAATTATGGAAGTATAATTTGTTAATGGCATAATTGTAAATAAAGTAAAAAGAAGGACAATATAGTAATTTGACAATAATACAGGGGCATTTTGGTAATTATGTAATTAAATTAATTGAGATAGTGATTAATAAAAAATTAAGAGAAAACAGGATTAAAGTGATAAAAATAGAAAGTTTGAGGGTAAAATTATAATTATGTACTTAATAGGTAAAAATAGTGTTAAATAGGTGAAAAGTGTAATTAAAAAGGATAATTATCCAAATAAGTGATATTGTAGGGACTAAATGGTAAATTTGCCTTAAGTAGGTAGAGAATAGTAAAGTTAGGTAAAAATGTAGTTATAAGGGTGATATGGTAATTTTGATAAAAAATTGAGGTTAAAATGGTAATTTAGCATAAAACTGATAAATTAGGGACCTAAATGTAATTTGGTAAATTTATAAGGTTCAAAGTGGAATTTTAGTGTAAAAAGGGTAAATGAGTAATTAAGGGTAATTAAGAAGGGTAAAAATGGAAAAGAAGTTTAAATAAGGTTGAAAGTGTAAATAAAGAATAACTAAGGGTAAAACAGTAATTACGTGAAAAAAAAGAGGACATAAATGGAATTAAGGTAAAAGAAGGGACATGGATGGTATTATGGTAAAAGTGGGGACACAAATGTAATTAATAAAAAAGTTAAGGGTAAGAATGGAAACCAAGGAAAAAGAATAAGGATAAAGATGTAATTAGTGAAATAATAAATTTAATAAAAGGATTAAAATGTATTTAGTGAATATTAACGTTAAATGCCTAATTATGTGGTTAATTTAGTAGATTAATTGAATAAATAAGAATAAAATAATTAATAGAATTAAATAGTAAAATTTAAGGAATAATTAATTTGTTATGGAAATTTATGGATTTGTAACCACCACTGGGCATGTTAATGCTCAGCACGTAGTTTATTTTGATTGCGTGTAGGTACTGTAACGCCCCCACCGTCACCCCCGTTGGAAGGACGCCGGCGGGCGCGCTACCCGACGCTCACTTACATACATGCACGCATACATTAAGCGGAAGCATACATTCATACATAACATACCTACGAAGATACGGGGTAATAAAAAAAAACTTAACTTACCTTGCAGGCACAGACTGATCATGCAACAACTCACACACACGCAGGCACTCAGCGGAAGCATAAACACATGCATACATATGCTCATACAGCGGAGACATAAAGCAAATGATAAAACAAAGGAATAACTTAATATAAAAACATATTAACGTTTACATAACCCAAATATAATCTCTAGATCGCTATATATAATTACATATACAATATTACAGAAATACAAAAGCTGAAATACAGAAACTGAACAAAATACAAAACTTCTAAATCTTATGTGGCCGACCTTGCAGATGCGCGACTCAATCCGAACACAACCTGCCACCTGTACGGGAAGAGAGCCCGTGCTAAGCGATAACGCTTAGTGGGGAGAACACACAAGAAATATGGACGGCCATTCACAATGGTCGCCAAGGCATAACACATTCAAATGGCAAATGCGGATATTCATAACACATATATAATCAGACTTGTATATTAAAGGCATTCATTCTAGAACTCACATTCATATCCATATACTCATGTTAAATTAAGCCAAAGCAAAAGCAATAACATACATAGTACAAATATCATCATGCAGAACTACATACAATCCCTCATGCATATACTTACTGGTTTCACCGAAGTAACAGATAGCAGCACTTCACCATGAATAATCTCTTGAAAATTTACACATGCACATATCATACCAAGGTACCCTTACCTTAGCGGAACCCGTTCACATGCAACACAATTATCAAGCAATATTACACCCAACCACCATGCACCAATAAGAGGTACTAAAACATACTTCTATCATGTCACAAGACTCATACACTAAATAAAAACCCAGTGAATAGCATAAAATCACCACACTTCCTCTGCGCAACTCTAATCCATACAATATCATGCCATGAATTGCAAACACACAACAACGTACCAACACGCTGCGATAATAGAGCTCAAAGGAACATATAACATATCATTACATTATGGCACATGCACTTACCGGACGTCGATCTACATGCATTGCATCACAATAAGATATACATTCTTTCACACATTTAACCATAGTATTCAATGATGCAAGCCAGCGTACTTATACATATTAGCTTGCATGCTTACACTCCCAACTAATCAATTAATTCCATTCACAAAACAATATAGGCGGAAAAGCATATACAAATACATACTTGAGTCACATTCGGACCACTCAGACTTTCATGATCACATTCAGAAAGATAGCTGATTCACATTACTGAAATCTTACCCAAACGGTCATCATAATCTCATATTCATATCAGACAAAGCAACAGAATACCTGCTGACTCAAAATAGTGGATAACAAGTTTACTATCACCACCTTACGGGTGCGAATCGAATACTATCACCACCTTACGGGTGCGTATCGAATACTATCATATAATTTTACTCAAACATTTTCTGAAGGGGATCTTAAATAAGATCCAAACACATTAAAAAGGATCGCGAGGATCCGAACACATAAAGGGTTCGCGAGGAACCAAACGGGGACCTGATTAGGGTGCAAACATTCACAAGTGCTGCAGCTAAGAGACTCTATTAGGCATGCCTAACTATCCACTGAACTGACTCTAGCAGGTCATGCATAATACAAATGATGTTGTGAGTCACATAATATAATTCAACATGCATAAACCAGAGTATAGTAGACATATAAATAAGTTTATAATGTCAATCATGCCTCATATAATTCATATTGCAAAGTATATAATATAATACAGTCAACACACTTTAACATTATCCAGAAATTCCAAAGCATATCAGAGTCAAGCATAGAAACGCTATCATGCCAGTGATTATCAATACAAAATCCTAATCATACGATAGATGAGGATAACTAAGTATAAACCATGCATAAACCAATCCATTCATCCCATAATATTCTAAATTGCATACATATATATATATACATACATATAGGCATATTCATATCATGGATTCATATTCGCATAACTCATATATTAACAGATATGAGGCTTAAGGGCACTCATAAGAAACTTGAAGTTCAAAACCACACACGCACGCCAAAGGAAACTCATTCGGCACAACTAAACTGTCGCGCTCGCGACAGACACCATAGTCTCTTCGCAGTGTGCGCGCGACGGGCTTCGTGATCGCGGGAAGGAGGGGAAAGTCGGGCTCTATCGCGCTTGCGACTATGTTGCGATCGCGATAGAGAGTCTAAGTTTTGCCATCGCGGGCTCGCAACGGATCGCGTGCTCGCGACAGTACAGGCCAGCATTGTGCTCTGTCGCGATCGCGACGATATCGCGCTCGCGACAGAGAGCACATCAACGTTTGCTGTCGCGGGCTCGCGATAGCACAAGCCAAGATCACCGGTCTCTGTCGCGCTCGCGACAGTGTCGCGATTGCGACAGAGTCGGGATTCACAAAATCTGCGGAATTCTGCAGATTTCTCCCTCTTCCAAAACACACCCACAACACACAAATCACATTCAAATGGTCTCTTACCTCAAATCCAGCCACCCATCAACATCAATAGGCACAATATAACATTTATCAACAATTAATTTCACACCAATTATCAATTCAAACTCACAATACCAATGATTTCCAAGACCCACAAATTACAGCAAAAACCACATCAATTCTCAAAATCACTACAATAATCCCATGCTCATGCAAAATTACTTACTCAAACAAAACCCATAACATACATGCCTCATCAAGAACATATCACAACCAAAATTCCGGAAATTGTCAAGAACACATGCATAAACAGATTTACATACCAAACAATAAATTTCCCAAACTCACATACCTTCCATTCAATCCTAATCATGCATTACTAACACATTTACCCATATCAATCATGCATATACACATGCCAAAACACTCAAAATTCCAGAAATTTAACAATACAAACACATTGACAACCTAAGTGAGAATTAGGGCAAAACAACTCTCAAAGTCAAATTCATCCATCAAAGCTTCCAAATACACACACTCAAATACAACTCCCAAACCTGATTTCTTTGTAGCTTCAAAACCCAATCTTCACCTTCTCTTTACTCTTGAGCTTTCTCTTGAAAACCAAAGCTTGCACAAAACCAAAACCCACAATTACTTTTTTGAAAACCTCAACTTAAATAAAACCAAAGAAGAAGAAGATCCAAACACAACATTCAAAATCTAACCACTTACCTTCTCAATCTTGCTCCAAGTCACACCGAGCCAAGAGAGGAAGAATAACTAACGGGGAAGAAAGAGAAAAAGAGAAAGAACGGGAGAGAGAGAAGAGCCCCAACATGAATTCTGCTCTCCCCCTCTTTCTTCTTTTCCTTTATCTCCTTTCTCATTAATTGCTCAACCACCACACCACTTGTCAACTTCCTATAGGACCAAACACTCCACTTTTGACTTAATCACTCATTGCACCATACACCATCCACACACAAGCATCTCTTGAATAAAAATCTTCAAGGCACCAAACTTGAGCCACAACAAATCATTCTTTAAAACCCACATACATCCATGGCACCATACATGCAAACCCACACTATAAAACCTCTTAATCCACTTATATCCTACTTCCATACACTATAAGCACACTCTAATATTTCCCTTCTTAACATGCTTAATTAATTACTTTGCCATTAAATCCTTATTATCCAATCTTCCTCAAGCACAAATTACTGAAATACCCTTAAATTCTCGACTTAGCATACAAATTTCGACCAGGCCTGTTTTGGGTTGTTACAGGTACGCCTTAGGACGGAGCAAGCATACCTTAGTCAGATTGGAGCAAGCATCGAAGAAGGATTGAAGTTATATTTTGTATGTTTATGTATTTTGTATTGGCATGTATATAAAGATGGGATTTAATTATGTGATGGTTTAGATATATTTATATATGTGAGAAATGTGACCCTACGTATGGACATTTTAGACTGTGATGAGTATGGATTTGATATTATTATTGTTGTGCCCTTGCCGGGGCTATGGTTTTGAAATTTGCAAGTTTGGATAGGTCAAAATATAAGCCATTATGCTGCTGAAATTTCTATCAAATGAATAGTAACATTAAACACTTATAGGTCTGTGGCAACTAAGTTAATAAGTGAAATTATTGAGCGAATTTGTTAAGTGAATTAAATGATTAAGTGAATAAAAGTTTAAGTGTGGGAAAAAAATTATTATCCACAATTGGCATTAAGTTTAGATTGACCTTAAAACGATCATGGTAATCGCACAGTATTTTTAAGTCGGCAATGTATGTGTAGGGTATAAGGGTGTTATATTTATTTTGGTATCAGAGCACGGTTTAGGCAATTCTATGATCAGAGTGGGGTTTTGCTAAGTGAATGTATATACATGCCAATGAACGCGAATGTTATCTTATGTTACTGATGTATGCTTGCTCCTTGTTATAGTGTATAATTGCATCCAACCGAAGTTATAGTGTGGGTGATGGTGAGAGTGGGCTTCAGCCAGTATGGGTCGAGCCGAGGCTCCACAGTAGCAGGCGATATCTTCGGTAATGCCACCACCACCTCCTCCGCCGCAAGCTGAATTTCTGAATACAATAGCGGATTTTATTCAGCATCGCATATGAATGGAACAGGCCCAGCAGCCACCACTGCTAGTACAACCACCTGCTCCGCCTTAGAGGAAGCCTATTTTGGAGCAGCTAAAAAAGATGGGAGCAGATGATTTTTATGGTCATGATCCGATGACACCTGAGCAAGTAGAGGAGTGACTATTCAAGATAAAAAAGGTTGTTTGAAATATTGCATAGCCCGCCCGAGGAAATATTTGAGGGGATTGTTGCTTTGTTGCAAGGTCCAACTTATTTCTGGTGGGATTCAATGAGGAAGCATAATCCCGCAAACTAGTTGACATGGGAGTATTTTCTAGACCAGTTTGAGAAGAAGTATATTGGAACAAAATACAAATCTTCAATGTAAGATGCCTTTTGGAGATTGAGGCAGGGTAACAAGACTGTGGCAGAATATGAGAGAGATTTTGAGCGGTTAAGTGCTTATTTAGATGTTCTGAGGACGAAGGAGAGAATGCTGGAGAGGTTTGAGCGGGCTCTCCATAACTGCATTAAGCAGATAGTTGGGGGCCAAAGACACCTGGATTTGAGATCACTTGTGGCAGTTGATATTAAAGTTGAGGCAGCGCAGATAGATGAAGCTGATAGACAGGCTCGGTTCCAACAGAAGAGGAAATCGGGTCAATCCAGTGGTACCGAAAGTCAGAGTAAGAAATTAAAAGGGGCTTCTTCCACATAATTTTACTCTAACAACTTTTGGCTGCAGTCAGCAAAATCCATCTGGTAGCAATGTACCGGCTACTTCAATTGCTAGTGTATAGAAGGGTCAGGATAAAACTACTATACCTACTTGTGAGCATTGTAATAGAAGGCATCCTGGGGAGTGCTGGAGAATAATCGAAGCTTGTATTAAATGTGGATCTATGGCACATTTCTGAAGAAATTACCCGAGAACTCAGTCAGTAGCAACCCTACGTACTCGAAGTCAGGTGCTGCTTCTCATGGAAAAAATTGTAAAGGCAAGCAAGAACAGTCAAATGCCCGAGTATATGCTGTAAAAGCTAAGGAAGATCAGAACACTTCAGAGACATCCAGTGGTAAGATTTATAAATATTAAGCTTTTATATGTTGATAAAGTATAGTTATCGATGCATGTGATAGATAAATTTCGAGGATGAAATTTTCTTTTAGTGGGGGAGAATTGTAATGGCCCTAACATTGGCTTAGAAGTAATAGTGAATGTCTACAGTGATCACAGTGTAGAGTAGTGTATTAAGTGATGTTAACAGTAGTGAAGTTAAGCGTTAAGTTTACTTGAAGTATAGCAATCCCGGGAAAGATGACCTCGGGGTAGCTATACAGCGGACCCAGCGGTCGATTTTTAGAAAAATTATTATTTCTCAAAAATGATCTGTGGGTTGTCAGGAGTCTAGTGGCGAAATTTGAGCTAACAACAGAGTCAAATAGGCCTCCGAAAGTCATTCTGAAGCTGACCTCTAGTTCAGTTCAAATTGAACCAGGGTTTGATTGAAATTTGACTGAATTTTTAAAAATAGTTATTGAGCTCTAAAGGGGGTAGTGTGGGAAGTGTAAAGGCATAAAATAATTTTTTGTAATTTTTGACAGTATTAGAATTGGATTTTACGGCAAAACAAAAAGTGATTGAATCGGACCGATTTAAGTGAACCGGGTGATAAATGGACTCCGACTGAGCTAAAAATTTTTAGGGAGGCTATTTTTTTTGTTTTAAGAATGACTGAATTGGTTAGAAGTAAAAATATGGTGAGGATCACATAGATGCTGTGAAACCGTGAAAATAAACCAAAAAACTGATATTTTGGTTAAAATCGGTCGGACCACTTCGGTTGGACCTATTTGGTTCAATTATGGACTATATAAGGGAGGAAATGGCTGGATTTCTCTTGGTAAATCAGCCATTCCACCACCTCTTCTTCTCTTTCCAAAATCGAATGGGTTTTCTCATCCTCTCCTCCATTTTTCTTCAATTCTTCTCAAAGGTCTCCCCAAATTTCAACCTCCTAGATTAATTGTAGCTCCTCTATAACCTAATAGAAGTGATTGGAGTCCATTTAGAGCACTAGAAGTGGAAAAAATTAAGAATACAAAGTTTAGGTCAAGTTTTGAGGTAAGAGATTTAGGTGTTTTTAATTAAGTTTATTTTTCCCTATGGGTGTTTTCAAGGGTGTAGAGTTCATTTATGATGTTATTTTGTTAAAAGGAAGCTTGGTTTTTATGATATGTGGACTTTTCAATTCAGCCATGGTAGGTAATCAAGTTGATGAAGGAGTTTCTCAAGGCAAAAGGAAAGAAAGGGAAGCTTAGAGGAGTGTAGAGCAAGAATTTGAGGTTTGTGGTTACTCAATCCATCTATTTTCATTGATTTATGTTGAATATTAGGTTATGTCTAAGTATGGGTATGAGATAATGACTTGATTACTTAAATCTAGCTTGATATTCATGATTAATGGACTTAAATTTGTGTATAAACATCCTTAGATTAAACTAAAACACATTGGTATGAAATCCCTAAAGTAGGATAAATAGTAACTTAAGGAATTCATCATGTTTATATAGGTTAAATTGCTTATAAATGATTGTTATAATATATATAACATGTATAATGTATAATGGAATAGTTAATAGATTGCAAAACAAACTTAATGAATTTGTATCAGCTTGACCGAATGGATTAATATGGAAATTAATGGGATAAGTTGTGTAATATGGCTTGTGATTGGCATTTATAACATGTATAACATGTGAAGAGGATGATTAAGTGGTTAAATGGAATTAAAATAAACATAATGGAAATCTAACCCTTTGGCCGAATGGTATATGGTGCATGATTAAAGTGTATTTTCATATCTAATGGCATATAAAGGCATAAAAGGGCTAAGTATTAACAAATGAGTGTGTATACAAAATTGTAAGTGAAATTGATGTGCATGTCGAATTGTGCATATCGATATAATATGATATTTATATGAATTTTGATGAATTATTGCCCTTAGTGGTTGTCTGATAGTGAAATCGAGTGCAAGATATAAATGGCTAGCCATAGGGACGTCAATGTATGTCGCGGAGCAAAGTCATAGTGACTTGCAAACTTAGACTAATGACGGTCTATATGTCAGTGTAGTTTAAAGTTTATGTATAGAATCGTCGGAGTGTAATTTGGCACCCTAGTGCCACTCCGACACTACCGAAGTGTAATTTGGCACCCTAGTGCCACTTTGATAGGTTAGGCCTGTCAAGCCCAGTCCCGCATATCCACTCTAGTAATAACTACTGGATGTTACTGGGGGCAAAGTTGAAAGGAATTGATTTAAAAGAGATTCATTGAAAAATAAAGTGAATAAAGATTAATGAAAGGACTAAATTGAAGAAAATAAAAATTCTAAGGGTTAAAACATAATTTACCATGAAAATGAGTGATTAGCGGATTAAATATATATATTATAAAATAAAAAGTGAGTAATTATGGAAGTATAATTGGTTAATGGCATAATTGTAAATAAAGTGAAAAGAAGGACAATATAGTAATTTGAGAATAATACGGGGGTATTTTAGTAATTATGTAATTAAATTGACTAAGATAGTGATAAATAAGAAATTAAAAGAAAACAGGATTAAAGTGATAGAAATAGAAAGTTTGAGGGTAAAATTGTAATTATGTACTTAATAGGTAAAAATAGTGTTAAATAGGTGAAAAGTGTAATTAAAAAGAGTAATTATGTAAATGAGTGATAATGTAGGGACTAAATGGTAAATTTGCCTTAAGTAGGTAGAAAATGATAAAGTTAGGTAAAAAATGTAGTTATAAGGTAATTTTGATAAAAATTGAGGTTAAAAATTGAGGTTAAAATGGTAATTTTCGTATAAAAGTGATAAATTAGGGACCTAAATGTAATTTGATAAATTTATAAGGTTAAAAGTGGAATTTTAGTGTAAAAAGGGTAAATGGGCAATTAAGGGTAATTAAGAAGGGTAAAAATGGAAAAGAAGTTTAAATAAGGTTGAAAGTGTAAATAAAGAATAACTGGGTAAAATAGTAATTATATATAAAAAAAAGAGGACATAAATGGAATTAAGGTAAAAGAAGGAACATGGATGGTATTATGGTAAAAGTGGGGACATAGATGTAATTAATAGAAAAGTTAAGGGTAAGAATGGAAACCAAGGAAAAAGAATAAGGACAAAAATGTAATTAGTGAAATAATAAATTTAATAAAAGGATTTAAATGTATTTAGTGAATAATAAGGTTAAATGCCTAATTATGTGGATAATTTAGTTGATTAATGGAATAAATAAGAATAAAATAATTAATAGAATTAAATAGTAAAATTTAAGGAATAATTAATTTGTTATGGAAATTTATGGATGTGTAACCACCACTGGGCATATTAATGCTCAACATGTAGTTTATTTTGATTACGTGTAGGTACGCCTTAGGACGGAGAAAGCATACCTCAGTCTGATTGGAGCAAGCATCGAAGAAGGATTGAAGTTATATTTTGTATGTTTTGGTATTTTGTATTGGCATGTATATAAAGATGGGATTTAATTATGTGATGGTTTATATGTATTTATGTATGTGTGAAACCTGACCCTACATATGGACATTTTAGACTGCGATGTGTATAGATTTGATATTATTATTGTTGTGCCCTTGTCGGGGCTGTGGTTTTAAAATTTGTAGGTTTGGGTAGGTCAAAATATAAGCTGTTATACTACCGAAATTTCTATCAAATGAATAGTAACATTAAACAGTTATAGGTCTATTGGCAACAAAGTTAATAAGTGAAATTGTTGAGCGAATTTGTTAAGTGAATTGAATGATTAAGTGAATAAAAGTTTAAGTGTGGGAAAAAAAATTATTATCCACAATTGGCGTTAAGTTTAGATTGACCTTAAAACGATCGTGGTAATTTCACGGTATTTCTATGTCGGCAGTGTACGTGTAGGGTATAAGGGTATTACATGGCTTGTTGAAGGAGAGAATTGATGCTTGGAGGAGGGAACAGAAACTCAAAATTGAAAGAAGAAAGGAAGAAAATGAAGAGAATTTGAGAGAAACCGGAAAAGGAATATGAACAAGTTAAGTCAAAATGAGGACTCAGGTTTGTTTAAATTCGAAATTCCTGTGTTGACACGATGGTTAGGTTTTCATGACCACCGTGTTAATGGCTTGTAGATTAAAACTGCGCAACACACACGGTGGTCACAAAAACCTGACCACCGTGTAAAATGCCATTGGAATTAATCTGGGCGCATAACATGGTGGTCACATAAATCTGACCACTGTGTAAAATGCTACTGGAATTAGAAGTTATACGATAACACAATGATCATTTATTTATAACCAGAGTGTCATATTGCAATTCCAAAAAAATATTCACCAGAAGAAAATTCACACGATTGCACTATTAAACTCATTTGCAAATCTCAATTACAAATAAAATTTAGACTCTCAAAAATTAATGTAGCCACTTATTTCAAAAATTAAACAACAAACAAGATAAAACAAAAAACTCAAAACATAAATAGATAACAAGAAAACAAAAAGAAAGAGATAGAAAAGTTCTAGTTTATTGAGTCCCAGCTCGACTCATGTTACTCTTGGGCTGACGAGCTTGTGATCCAAACAATGGTCTTTTTGGCCCCTGCTCTTCGTTATCCCTCATCAGCAAGAGAAACATGTCGAATGCTACCAAGGTAGGGAATTCCAAGTCTTCGATGAAGTACAACTCCACCTTGAGCTTACTAAAAACATAATCCTCCAGCTCTTCTGGCCTAAATATATTTCTCAAATTGACTGAATTCAGTGCTTCCATTTGAGAATCGCGCAACTCTTGCTCCTTTGGTGTAATATCCTGCACAGAAAAATTTAAGTCAAGTTCTACACAGACATAAGATTTGTCATCAAAAATAGTTGGCTACTCTTTCTCTTCATGTGACCATTCTAAAAATCTTCTAAATTTGTTGTAACTATCATAGGTGCATGACTTAATTCGCCACCATCACTTTGATCACTTGAAGAAACAATTAAAAGCTCCAACTTGGATTCCAAATTTTGGATCCCCAATTCTTGGCCCCTCAATAGATTCTCTTGATTTTTTATCTTCTCCTCTTGATAATTAATTGTAGCCTTCGATTTCTCATTTTTCGCTTGGATTGTTTCTCCCGGCTTGTTATGTAGTCTAGTAGAACTTTGACTTTGGAAGAGTTAGACTCTTGTGATTCCAATGGAGAGTAAGGATCTTCAAAGGACAGTGAATAGGTGATTGGTGAGGGTGTACGCAATTGTCGTAAATCTTGCATCTCCCTCATCAAATCATTCATTTCACCTCGCAAAAGGGCAAACTCATAGTCTTGGATATTATCCCACATCCTCTTAAAAATACCTCAAAATTTTCCTACAAAGATAAACACCAAATTAACAAAGAAAAATAGAAATCTCAGACTAACTCAACTAAAGATATGAAACAAACAATAATGTTTTTCCCCAGCAATGGTGCCAAAAACTTGATCGGTGTTTAGTAAGTGTACTGAATTGACAAGTAATATAGTGAGTATAATTAAAGACCCGCAAATAATCCAAGGGAAAAGGGATTGTCATGTTAAATATCTATGGTTGAGTGAATTTGTAACACCCCCATACCCCCTGGAAGGATATCGGGGAGCCACGCGGACACATACGTATACATATACATATACATAGACTAGCGAAAGTGATAGCATTAAACACATCCATTTAAGAGTAATAAAATAAAATAATACTACACTAGAGCCCAACACGTATTTCATATTAACCACATATATACATGTTCATCTTACAACTTGTTTTCATTTAACTTTACATATACATTTACATGTGATTCCTTTACTTGTATTACATAATGATGTTACTCAAAACATCACCAACTCTATCTCTAACTTATACAAAAAGATATAGCAAAACTGCTAGTGGCCTTGACCCGCAGATGCACGCTCTCACTGGTCCGAACCTGTACCTACACGGAAATAAACATCCGTGCTAAGCGATAACGCTTAGTAGGGATGAAAATAATGCAAAGGTCAAAGTCACATATAAATCACACATCTCATATAATAATCAAATAGCTCATGCATATAACCTCTACACTTGTACATATCTTTATTCAAATAGACAATAATCATGTGTCCACATTCATGTAAACATATACTTGTACATAAAATTGTCATGTATTTAAAACATTACTCTCCTGTACTATAACATTTATTCAGAGCAACACTTTTAAGCTTTTAATGTTTACTATACAATATTAATAAGCCTGAATTCCTTTCATGGTGGATACGGGTAACTCTAGATACTGTTTACAGTATCTTAGAGAATTAACTCAAACTCTATGTGATACACAGGGTATTCCAAACTCTGGGCACAATTAAGGCCAACTCTAGTAGCTGCACTCTAACCCTTTATAAGCATGCTTATCTATCCACTATAATGGTAATCAGGCTCAATAAACCACTCACACACACTATATATAGATATCAATTCATCAAGATAATTCAAATGCATTCATCAAATTCAGAGGCACTTATCTCATGTACCATTTTTTTATTAATCATGTTCATTTAATAATACTAATCATGCAAGAGTTTTAAAAGATAATTTTAAACCAAACACGGACCAAATGGTGATATGCAAAACTCATCTAAACATATAACAACTCAAAACAGAAGCAATAGATCAAAACAGGACTAACAGAGAAGGAGAGGGCATGAGCACTACTCGTGCTCCTTGAGCACGACTCATGCTCACTCTCTCCTCTTCTTCCTCTCTTGGAGAACATCTCGTGCTCCCTCTTCTTTTCTCTCTTATTGAGTATGACTCGTGCTCATGAGCATGACTCGTGCTCCTGCTCCCTCTTCTTTCTCTCCTGGAGCATGTCTCATGCTCCCTCTCCCTTTTCTCTCTAGTTGAGCATGACTCGTGCTCCTCCTTCCTTTTCTCTCCAAGGCGTGCTACTTAACACGATTAGGAAAACACCAAAATTTTGAAGAACGTGTTTCTGTCACGATCATGATCGCGACCACTGTCGTGCTCGCGACAGATTGCTCCGTCAGGAACCTTTAGGAGACTACTTCTTACCTCAAACTTGCATCGTCAAAACTGTCCTCTAATCCTCATTTTTAGGCAACACTTTCTCATAACAATTGTTACCTAGGAAGTTAAATTTCAGATCATTTGGACATCTAAAACTTAAGATATGATCTAAACAACCTATACTGTTCAAGTAACCCGACCCAAACAGGGACGCTACGGTTTTAGCAAATTTTCAGGGTTTTAGCAAATTGTTAGGGTCTTAGAGCAAGAATTTGCTCAAGGTTATTTCTGGGACTTTTGTAGCCAATGAAGTTATGGTTCTATTGGATCAAGAATCACTCAATTCAGAGGTCTATAACTATACTTATGACAAAAATATCACACATAGGTCATATAACAATTAAGCAGAATTTGCCAAATCAAACTTTATCATCAACACACACACTCAATTGATCAATTCACATACTTATAAACATATATACACATATCATAAGCACCGCAAGCAATCAAAATGAACATCTAACAAATATACTCTAAAAGAACAGTTGAGCTAATTAAAGCTCATCAAGCATCTCTCTATTCAAACATGTCTCTATTCAAACATATTTCATGTAAACACATGCAAGAATAATAAAATCACACTCGATCCCTACCTCTAGGAAGCTTGAACTCTATGCTCTATTCAGCTCCAACCTTGTCCTTTTCTTTATCGAATCTCTTGTTCATAGCTTCCACAAATCATATAGAAAACACTTGAGTTAAACTTCTTCTCACTTTAAATCAAAAATAGAAAGAAAAAGGAGGTCAGATCAGAAAACAAATCCAACTTACCTTTTCTCTTACTCTTCAAACCAATTCAAGAGGTTATGTCTCTCAAAGAACAAAGCAAATGAAGAAAAAAAGAAAAGAAAAGAAAAGAAATGGCAAGGCAAGAGGAGTACAGGAAAATCCAAGGAAAAGAAAGAAAATGAGATAAACAAAGGCAAGGCAAAAATGAAAAGGAAGCAAAGTGGCTGGTCAATGCTCATCCAATCCAAAGACTTGTCATAAAAGCCCAACCAACTTCACTTAATGCCACTTACCTCAATTAATCCATCTCAATCCAAAAAGTCCCATACCAAGTGTCACTCCCCTACAATGCCACTTGTCACTCCTACGACGCCACGTGTCCGATACACATCAAATAATCCAACTCAAATAGGCTTCTCGTGAAGCATTCTGTCGCGCTCACGACAGAACCCACACACAAGGCACTTACTCAAATACACTCTCTTATACACATAGACTCTTGAATTCTCGAACAAAAATTTCGACATTCTACTAGGGCCAAATCGGGTTGTTACAGAATTCGAGATATCCCCAAACTGTTCGATGGGAAATTCTAAGCTAAACAAGAAAATAAAATTATAAAATAATAACTAAATATAAAATTGTTCATCAAGAAATTAAATAAGGGTGAATTTAATACTTAGGAAATTTTATCCTCACAAATGTAATTGGATACAGGTAAATGTATATGAACATGAATTTCTAGATAACCCAACTAAACTTAAGCGTCCCATTCAAGAGCAAGCTATTCTAATCACAAAATTTCCCATTCTGGAGCAAGCCTCCTGATTAGTCTGAGCACGGGATCTCAAATCCTAGATTCTGAATTGTTTTCCCATTCCGGAGCCAAACAACTCATAAACCCATCTATTCCTCACTAGTCTGAACCTAATAGCATTAACACCACAATCCAACCTACCATTCCGGATTCAACTAGAAATTTAAATGCTAAAATTAAATGAACAAAGCATTTACACATATAACAATTTTCGGATTTAGCTCCAATCATCATCATAAATGCATATATATCAAGAGAAATAAAAGAAATCACGAAAATATTCATTAAACCCAAATATCCAAAATACAGAATACGATTCAAGATTCCTAAGCATGATTAACTACTATAAAATCAAGAATATAAACATTGAATAAAGAAAATCAAAGTTCAGAATACACCCTTGATATGAGAGAAAATAGAACTTGAAGCTTCTTCTTCTTCAATCCATGAAATCTTTCTTGAATCCCAAAATTAAAGATCTAAACTAAATTACTCTAAGTTATTTACAAGCGAAATTGAGATTAAACTAAAATCTAGACTAAAAATATGAACGAAAACTGTGTTGTTGGTGAAAAAATAAAACCCTAAAATAAAAATCCCAGTCCCCCTTCGATCTGGAAAATCTGGTCTTTATAATCAATAAGTCACACGAAAGTCACAAAATCCTGACCACCGTGTGAAATTCTACTAGACACAATTTCCTCAAAATTTCCATTCCACACGGTGGTCACAAAAATATGACTACCGTGTGAAGTCTTTAATATCCTGCAGTTCTTCTATCACACGGTGGTCATAGAATCCTGACCACCATGTTAATCGATCACACGGTGGTTAGAATATTTTGACCACCATGTGAAACACCAATTTCTTGCAAAAATAGCTAGAAAATCTCATTAAGTCACATGAACTTGGATCTGGAAGAATTTAAACCAAAATGAACATAAATAAGACTTAAGACATGAAAATTCACCTAAAAATCATACAAAATAAAACAAAAAAGGGACTTATCACCATCCATAAAATCCACACCAATTCATACTTTTAATTTTCATAAAACCATAGGAAAGCAAAGAAAAACATACAACTACATTACTGACCTTTAACTCCATTTTAACACTTGCAACCTAAGATTTTCATTTTAAAGATGAGAGCAAGAGGGAGGCAAAATTTTGGATCCATTTTTGAGGAAAGGGATGCCCTCTTTCTTCTTCTTTATGGCTGGCCACTTTGGCCAATTTGTCTGGCCAAAACTCATCTTTATCCCATATGAAGAATGTCAAACTCTCATCGGTTACCTTTTAAGATTTTTATGCCAAACGTCCACTTTAATGCTTCATCCTATCTCTTATTCTTACTTTGACTCTTAATTAATTCATTCACATACATTAGCCCAAATACTTAATTAATTCCTTCAATTTTGTCCATCTAAGTTACAATTTAACAATTACCGATATACCTTTAACTTTATACTTAATACCGAACACGTCCTTAACTACATTTAATCATTTCAATTACCCAATTTTGCATTTTGAGTCATGAAATTAATTCTTTTGATATAATACAAATCATACTTAACAAATTTCAACTTATCATACTTGCCAAAACTTTCCATTAAATGACGATTTCATCCTCTTCGGTATTTTCACCCTAACTTCTGACACATTTGTTTCTTATTTCCCCCGAAATATTCCTTATTACTGTTAGGGTGTATGTTGGGTCATTACACTATGACACTGTAACACCCCCTTCCCATACGTAGGCGATCCCATCCGAGCAGGAGTGAGATGCCGTATGAGTAAAGGTATCACCAAACAATAGCCAAGCAAAACATACATTCCTTCATAACATACATTCAGAAACACAGGATAATTAAAAACTTTACATGCAGAAAGCAAAAGCTGATCATGCATTACTACAATAAACTATTACAATAATGATCTGATCAACTTGCTAAAACAAAAATAATATTACATATCCAAAATATAATTACAAATGCGAAAGCAGAAACAAAACTGATACAGAGAGTTCTATACAAAAAGAATTATCACTAATACAAAACTGAGCCCTACACTAAAACCCTTCTATGTTGGCTTGATGACGGTGACTCCCTCAAAGCAAAACTCCTTCCGCACCTGCACGGGTAAAAACACCGTGCTAAGCGATAAACGCTTAGTGGGGAAACACACATAAATAATGGACGGCCATTCACAATGGTCGTCAAGGTATAACACATTCACAATGGCAGAATGCAAAGGCTATAGCATAATCCATACAAACATGCTCATGTAATAAAGCCATACAATCAATATTTCATAATCATATTCATTCAGAGATAATTCAAAATACAACACATTGTTATACTCATTCAGATAATCCTTTTATAGCCAAATCAGATCAAGCAGTTCAAATAAACATTTAAAGAACACATGCTGACTCTAGATAGTGGATAACGAGTGTACAGACAGTACTTTCCGGGTACGAGCCCATTACAGACAGTACATTACGGGTACGAACCGATTAAACCATTTTACTTTAACTTTCACAGATATTTTCAAAAGGGACCTTAAACAAGATCCAATATAGAAAAGGGTTCGCGAGGAACCAAACGGGGACCTGATCGGGGTCCAAACAGAACTATGGGCTGCAGCTAACAGACTCTATTAGGCATGCCTAACTATCCACTTACTTGACTCTAGCAGGTTATGCATCAAACAGATCACATTTCAGAGTACAGAATAGTATTCATCAGAAATTCATGGTATTATGCATATCAAAGCATCAAACAGTAAGACATGCATCATACAACAGTAAAGTCCATTCAGAAGAAAATACCAAATTCATTTCTGAGTTAAAAACTAGGAAATTTCAGAAAAACAAGCTGAACGGAGAAACGGGCGAGATTGGCTGGTCACAAGGCGTGACTGGCCTTCCCAACAGGCAGGTCACGCGACGTGACCGAGGGTCACGCGACGTGACTTGCTTGTTCCTCGCCGATCACGTTGCGTGATCTTCACAAATCACGCAACGCTCTCGCAGGTCACGGCGTGACTGGACGTCACGTCTCGTGACGAGCTATTCCCTCGTTGCGTGATCTTGCAGATCACGCCTCGTCTTTGCAGGTCGCACGACGTGACCGAGGGTCACGTCCCGTGACTTGCTTCTCTTCAGCTGTTACGCGACTTGCCTTCCCTCAGCCGGTCACGTGGCGTGACGGGGAGTCACGACTCGTGACTGGCTTCATCTCAACTGGTCACGAGTTGTGACAGGCAGCCACAACCCGCGACCAGCCTCAAGCTGGCAGGTCACGCGACGTGACCTAAGGTCACGTCTCGTGACTTGCCTCTCTTCTTGGCGAGTCGCGCAACAGCATCAGGAAAAACGGGATTTTTGACAGAACTCGATTTCCAGAATTTCCAGAACAATGAATTAAATCCAAATTTGATGAAAACCATACAAATCAATTCATACCTTTCAAGGAAGATCCCAAACAATTCAAACAACATATAAACAACTCAAACCAGTATCCAGTCAACCTAATCAAGGGTATTTGCATTCAAATTCTTCAAGAACATATAAACCCTAAATTTTACAGTAAACTTAAAATCACACAAAACACAATCACAAATTCCCAAACCTGGATTCTAAGCTTCTAACACTTAGCTCCACTAGGTCCAGCAACCTCTTTTCCCTTTGGATCACGAGGAGCTTCAGCTACACACAAACACAGCAAGAATATTCACAAAGAAAACCCTAAGTTAAATCTAAACTTAAGGAAGAAGAAGATGAAGTAAATGAAACAACTAGATGAGAGACTTCAATTACTTACTAGAGAGGGTGCAAAGAGGAAATCAATTTCACCAATAAAACCTTGAATCAACAATACAGTACTTGAAATAAAGAAAATGAAGAAGAAGAAAAGGAGTGAGAAAAGAAACGTAAATCTCTAAGTTCCTTTTCTTTCATTCCCTTTTCTTTTTCTTTCTTTATCCCAAATATGTATCAATTTCCTATTGGTGAAACTAATCACTCACACCAAAATAACCTACACTACTCACACCTAAAACCCTCTTAACTTATGCATACCATACAATGGTATGAACACATGCACATAAATATTTCTCACTTAATTAACACACTAATGCCATGTATGTACCCACATACTAACAAAACCCCAAAAGCATATATATATTACTAAAATACCCTTATGAAATGCCGAACACATGCGAATGCTTACACATACAGACAGACAGACAGACAGACAGGCTCATTCTACTAGGGGGCAAATGGGGTGTGACAACTCTCCCCTATTAATAAGAATTTCGTCCTCGAAATTCTCACCTGAACTGAATAACCGTGGATACTGAGCTCTCATCGACTCCTCTGGTTCCCAAGTCGCTTCTTCAACTCCATGATGGATCCACAACACTTTAACCAAAGGAATCTGCTTACTTCTCAACTGCCTCACCTCTCGGGCTAGAATAGCTCGCGGTTCCTCATCATAAGAGAAGTCTGGCTGAACCTGGATATCCTGAACTGACAGAACATGAGAAGGATCTGATCTGTACCGACGAAGCATCGAAACGTGGAACACATCATGCAACTTTGCTAACTCCATCGGTAACGCCAATCTGTAAGCTACAGGTCCTACCTTAGCCAAAATCTCATAAGGTCCAATAAAACGAGGACTAAGCTTACCCTTCTTTCCAAATCGAAGCACTCTCCTCCAAGGAGAAACTTTAAGGAAAACCTTGTCCCCGATCTCAAAATGCACATCTTTCCTTTTTAAATTGGCGTAAGACTTCTGTCGATCCTTGGCTGCTTTCAAATTCCGCTGCACTACTCTGATTTTCTCTTCAGTATCTCTAACCAAGTCTGGTCCAATCATAGATCTCTCGGATAGCTCGGTCCAACAAATCGGAGTCCTACACTGACGACCATACAAAACCTCATATGGTGCCATACCGATGCTCGACTGAAAACTGTTGTTGTAGGCAAACTCCATAAGTGACACATATCTGTCCCAACTACCCGAAAAATCCAAAGCACAAGCTCTCATCATATCCTCCAGAATCTGAATGACTCGCTCTGACTGACAATCGGTCTGAGGATGAAACGCTGTAGTGAAGGTCAACCTAGTGCCCAAAGCTCTCTGTAACTCCTTCCAAAACTTGGAAGTAAACCTCGGATCCCGATCTGACACTATGGACAAAGGCACACCATGCAACCGAACTATCTCATCCACATAGATACTGGCCAATCTGTCCATGGAGTAGTCCACTCTAACTGGCAGAAAGTGAGCTGACTTCATAAGCCGATCCACAATAACCCAAACCGAATCGTGCTTCGTCTGAGTCAAAGGCAAACCAGAAACAAAGTCCATGGCGATATCATCGCATTTCCACTCAGGAATGGATAAAGGCATAAGCAAACCCGAAGGAACCTGATGCTCGGCCTTTACCTGCTGACAAGTCAAGCACTTGGAAACAAAATCCACTATATCACGCTTCATACCGGACCACCAATAGAATTGCTTCATGTCTCTATACATCTTCTCACTGCCCAGATGCATAGTAAAAACTGAACTATGTGCCTCATTCATAAGCTGTCTCCTCAAATCCTCAGACTCTGCACACACAAACGATCTCTGAACATAAGTACCTCATCCTGAACTGAGAACTCTGACTGCTTACCCGATCTAACCTCATGCACAATCCGCTGAAGTCTCACATCATCTCTCTGAGCATCCACTATCGTCTGTCTCAATGTAGGCTTCACACGCAACTGGGCAAGCAAAGCCCCATCAGAACCAAATCTCCATCTAAATCGCCTCAAGAACAAAGCTGAAACTGACTTCCGACTCAAGGCATCGGCGACTACATTAGCCTTACCAGGATGGTAATCCACAATGCAGTCGTAGTCCTTAAACAACTCAAGCCATCTGCGTTGTCTCATGTTCAACTCTTTCTGTGAAAGGAAGTACTTCAAACTCTTGTGGTCCGAGAAGATCCTACACTTTTCCCCATACAGGTAATGACGCCAAATCTTCAAGGCAAAGATCACAGCTGCCAACTCTAAATCATGCGTCGGATAGTTCTTCTCATGTGGCTTCAACTGACGAGAAGCATAAGCCACTACTTTTCCTTCCTGCATCAGCACACATCCAAGACCAACTCCAGAAGCATCACTATAAATGACAAACTCCTTACCCGAGATGGGTTGAGTAAGGATAGGAGCCTCAACAAGCAACTACTTTAACCGATCAAAACAAGACTGACACCTGCCTGACCACTCAAATCTGACTCCTTTCCTCAACAATCTAGTCATCGGAGCAGCAATCACAGAAAATCCCTTAACGAACCGACGGTAGTAACTTGCTAAACCAAGGAAACTCCTCACTTCCTGAACATTTCTAGGCGCTTTCCAATCAACAATCGCCTCTATCTTGGCTGGATCTACCTGAATACCTCTAGCTGAAACAATGTGACCCAAGAATGATACTTCTCGAAGCCAGAAATCACACTTGCTAAGCTTAGCAAACAACTGATGCTCTCTCAACATCTGAAGAACTAATCTGAGATGCTCCTCATGCTCACTCTCATCCTTGGAATACACCAAGATGTCATCGATGAACACTACTACAAATCGATCTAAGTATGGCCAAAACACACGATTCATCAGATCCATAAAAGCCACTGGAGCATTTGTCAAACCAAATGGCATCACAAGAAACTCATAGTGACCATACCTAGTCCGAAATGCAGTCTTCACCACATCAGCATCCTGAACCCGTAACTGATAGTACCCTGATCAAAGATCTATCTTGGAGAAGACACCCGCACCTCGAAGCTGATCAAACAAATCTTCAATCCTAGGCAGTGGATACTTATTCTTCACTGTAACTTTATTAATCTGCCTGTAATCAATACACATCCGCAATGATCCATCTTTCTTCTTGACAAACAGAACTGGAGCTCCCCAAGGAGATATGCTCGGTCTAATAAACCCCTTATCCAATAACTCTTGTAGCTGAGATTTAAGTTCCCTCAACTCTACAGGAGCCATCCGATAAGGTGCTTTCGAAATAGGTGCTGTACCTGGCATAATCTCAATGGACAACTCAACCTCTCTCTCAGGAGGCAAACCAGGCAACTCGCTCGGGAACACATCACTAAACTCCCGCACTACAGGAATGTCCTCAATCTGAACCTGATCCCTCCTGGAATCTAACACAACTGCTAGAAAAGCCTCACAACCTTTCCTGATAAATCTCTTAGCTTGCATCGCAGAAATAACATTATTCAACGAACTAGCACCCAAACCTTTCAAAAACACAAGAGACTGACATCTATCTCGAAGCACAACTGTCTTTATCACACCCCAAAATGGCCCTGGTCGGAATGTGCATGCTAAGTCGGGATCGGAAGGGTATTTCGGTAATTGTGTTTGAGAATTTGGAATGTTAAGGACCTAATTGATAAGATAATTAAGTTTGTTAAGAAAAGAAATGTGTAAGTGGGTAAAGTGTAATTTGTCTAAGGACTAAAGAGCATTAAGACAAGATATTTATTAAGGAAAGGTTTGGGTGCATATGAGGGTATGGTACTTTGATTTGGAATGTTGAGTGGAGTTTGGGGTCCAATTGGATGTTGCCAAGTGGACTGTTAGGTGGGCAGTGAATGGGGAAAAGAAGAAAAGAAAGTGGAAGAGAGAGGGAACACAGATTTTCATTCCCGTTCCCCCTCCTCTCACGCTTTCCCTTCTTCTTCTCTTCTCCCTTCCTTGCTTTTCCTTTCTTTCTCTATTGGCTTGGATTTGTGTGGCTTGGATTGTGATTTTGCTTGAGGAGGTAAGTTAGAATTAACGTTCTCCTGTTCTTCTTCTTCTTCTTCTTCTTTATCTGGTTTTATCTTCAGTTAGGGTTTGGACTAAGGGTTGTGGGTTTTGTTTGTGCAAGCTTGGGACTGTAAGAAGAAGCAAAGTAAAGGCAAGGCAAGGATTGAGGAGTGAAGCTGGAAGCTGTGTTTTTGGAACGTGATTTTGAGGTTTGGGAGCTTTGCTTACTTACTGCATGTGAAGTTTTGTGTGTTTTTGCCCTATTTCTCACTAGGCATGTAAATGGGTTTGCATTGTTTAATTTCCGGAATTTGGTATGTTTTGGAATGTGTAATGCATGATTTATGTGTGTGGATGTGTTAGCAATGCATGATATGAATTGAATTGAAATTTCTGAGTTTGGGTTTGAACTTACTGTAATTGTTTTTAGGGTTTATGTTCTTAATTGGATTAACTATGTTATGCATGGTTTTGATTGTTGAATTAAGTTGCAATTATCTTGTTTATGCTGTTTGGGACATCAATTGAAAGGTAAGATGAGTTCTGGAGGTGTTTGAATTAGATTGGAAATAGTTTTTATCGAGTTCTTTGATTTTCTGGAAAAGGATGGAAATCTGCAGGTTTGCGATTTCGGGAAAGAAGAAGAGGGCAAGAGAAGTAGCTCACGTTACGTGAGCAAGGCTCACGACGTGAGCAGATTGCTCACGTTACGTGAGCAATGCTCACGACGTGAGCAGATTGCTCACGAGGCGTGAGCTATGCTCACGAGGCGTGGGCAACCCTCACGTTCTGTTTTGCTTCTGTTTTTCCTTCCCAAGTGTCCGGTTTTTATAAAATGGTTTTCAAAAGCTTTTCAGGGTATTTTCCTCTACTGTGTTTTATATTATCTTGATGACATGACTGATTATTCCAATTTATTTGGTATTAATAATATGTTATCTAAGATAAGTTATATGTGGTATTTTTGAAATAGTTTTGGATTATAGTGATTCTGTTGAATGGCCGTGGGTTTTTTTAACAGTATGGTTTGGACTTTAATATGCTTATTATTGTGATATGTATTTCACGTCATATTCTGAATGCGAAGGAATTATGAATAATGACTTTCTGATTGTTTAAGTCCCAAACATGCTCTGTCTTAATGTGAATTATGCTATGCATATCTTAGTCTGTTTCTTCTTTAAGGATAATTTGCTATGCTTAAGTTTATGCTGTAACTTTCCTCGATTATGATGATGCGTCCTTGGTCTTTAGCATAATATGATTCAACATGTGTTCCTGTTATGCTTTAGAAAGATGAATAGTGCTGATGTTATCAATTGAGTTATCGCATGCTCCAGTACTTGACTTGTATGAAGTATGATTGGCATCCTGCTATGCCAGACTTATTGAATATTATGGCTGATGTCGGAATACATTGTTATGCTTTAGCCTGGGAACTCAATGTGTTAGGTTAAATGTAATTTGGAATATGCATGATTTATGCTTAGTATCTTCGCCTAATGCATGATTAAGACTTTGTGTTGATAATCATTGGTATGATAGTGTTTCTATACCTGATTCTTGGCATGCTTTAGAACATTGTTTAATGTTAAAATATATGGACTGTATTATGTTTGGCAAAGGGAATTGTATGAGATTTGATCAACCTTATGAGCATTTTATATGTCTATTATACTCTGATTTATGCATGATGTATATATTCATATATATATTTATGCGTTGTGCGATTAAAAATGTGTATTGTTTGATGCATGACCTGCGAGAGTCAGTCTAGTGGATAGTTAGGCATGCCTAATAGAGTCTTATGTAGCTGCAGCGCCCTTCGAACGTTTGGACCCCGATCAGGTCCCCCGTTTGGTTCCTCGCGAACCCCCCCCCCCCCATCTGTACGGATCTTCGTGATCCTTTTTAATTTATTTGGATCGGGTTAAGATCCCCCATCAGTGAAATGCTTTGTGACAAAATAAAATGGTTTTCGATTGGTACCCGTAAGGTACTATCTGTACACTCGTTATCCACTATTGTGAGTCAGCAGGTGTTTTATTGGTTTCTGTTATTTTGAAATAACCATAAGAGAGTGATATCCGTTTGAGCATGTTAAGGATTTCAGGAATCAGTTATTTGTATTTGAATGTGACTATGGGTTTTAAATGTATGTCTGTATTATGTCAGCATGATTTTATAGTTAACATGATTATCTGTACTTATCATATGATTTGTTATAAGTTTCTGAATGCTTTGAAATGATTCGACTGATGTATTTAAGTATATGACTTAAGCATAGTTTCGTTATATATTAGCATGTGAATCAAAGCAGTTATGGCGGTAAGTATGTAATGTTTAACTGTACTTTCTGCATGATGATGATATGAATGTGATGTTATGTACTTATGCTTTCAGTCTCAGATTTTAGGGTGTTTCGCATGATATGTTATATATATTAGAGTTGCGCAGCGGTATTGTGACTTCGCATGGTAAGATGCTATCATTTGATACCCATGTAGGTTTATGCATGAGTTATAGTATGTAGTTCGGCATGATGATATTTGTATCGTATATTGTATGATGTATGTATTGGTATATCCTGGACATGAGTTTATGGTCTGTTTGTGAGTTATCGATTGAATGCCTTTATTGTGCAGCCTGATTAGTGATATGTTTTGAATATCTGCATTTGTCATCTGAATGTGTTTTGCCTTGACGACCATTGTGAATGGCCGTCCATATTCTTGTGTGTTCTCCCCACTAAGCGTTATCGCTTAGCACGGATTTCCTTCCCGTGCAGGTGGCAGGTTTGGTTCTGTTCGAGTCGCGCTTCTGCAAGGTCGGCCACGTAGGAGTTAGAAGTTCTGTATTTGGTTCAGCTTCTGTATTTCAGCTTTTGTAATTCTGTAGTATTGTATATGTATTTAATTATGTTTTAATCTTGAGTTTTCTTTTGGGAATGTAATAGTTAGTATGTCCTTATGTTTAGTTATTCCTTTGTTTTATTATTTCACTTATGCTTCCGTTGAATGGTCATTAGGTATGCCTTTGTGTATGCTTCAACTTAGTGTCTGTGTGTGCATAAGTTATTGCATGATTAGTCCGTGCCTGCAGGTAAGGTAAGTTTTTAATTAATCCGTATTTATGTATGCATGTTCAGTATGACTGTGTGCATCCGCTTTGTGCATGTGTATATCTGTATATGTGAGCGTCGTGTAGCGCGTCTGTCGGCGTCCTTCCAACGGGGACGGCGATGGGGGTGTTACAGTCTTCCTATGGCAATCAACTACAGCCCGATGCTTACCTAACCAGTCCATACCCAGAATCAGATCAAACTCTCTGAAAGGTAACTCAATCAAATCCGCAGGAAGCACAACTCCCTCAACAATCAGAGGACAACTCCTAAAAACTCTACTCACACTGACACTATGCCCTAATGGACTGGTCACACAAATCTCATAATCTAACTGATTAACAGAATGCAATTTATCAACAATTTTATCCGTGAACAAATATGAGTGTGTGGAACCAGGATCAATTAGAGCATACAACTCAGTGTCATGGAGTAGGAACTTACCAGCAATAACATCAGTCGCATCCTGCTCATCTCTGGCTCTCATAGCATAAGCTCTAATGGCAGCCTGAGGAGGACGCTCAACAGTCTCAGATGCAGCTCCATCTCTATGCCGACCTCCTCGACCTCTACCTCGGCCTCTACCACGAGTAGCCTGAGAAGCATTCGAACCAACCCTACTAGCTCCTCCCTGAGGTCCTGAATCCTCAATCGACTGGGGACAACTAGCCACACGGTGCTCAGTGCTCCCATATCTAAAACATTCCCCAGTGAGCCACCTACACTTACCCCGGTGAGCCTTGCTACAATTCTCACAAATAGGTATGGCATCAGATTTACCTCCCCTACCAGAACCTGACATAGCTGCAGAACCCTGTCTTCTGCCTCTAGAAGCTAGACCAGAAGATAATTCATCCTGTGGGTTCCTAGATCTCTTACCCGCTGACGATCCTCCACGAGAAGAACTCCTCCTCTGAGCTCTCTCTCTCAAGACAGTCTCTGATAACTCAGCTCTCACAGCAGCCTCTACAATCTGGTAATAACTGACCCCAGGTATGCACATCAGAGAAATCAAAGCAATCTTCAAAGACTCATTTAACCCAGCCTCGAAATGCTTGCATCTAAAGTCATCAGTCATAACTCCACGTGGGGCATAGCGAGATAACCTATTGAACTCTTTCTCATAATCAGCTACTGATATAGCCCTCTGCTTCAAACTCAAAAACTGTGCCCATCTCGCATCTCGATAAGTCTGAGTAATGTACTTCTTTATGAACTCACCCTCAAAGAACTCCCAGGTAATCGGATCCGGTAACTGAGGATGCCTGCAAACTAACTCCCACCATTCAAAAGCAGACCCCTGTAGAAGAGCTAATGCACACTCTGCCTGCTGGTCGGGAGGACACCGAATCTCTCTCAAGGCACGCTTCACTTTGTCTAACCATCTCTCTGCGATCTCGGACTCATTCAAACCAGTACCATAAAAATCCTCAACTCCTGGCCTTCTCAAATTCTCCATAGGTGCTCTAGGAGCAGTCACTCTCTCCAAAACCCTAGCCATGTCCTGATGCAGTCTAAACATAGCCTCAAAGGGCATGGCTGCGGCCTTTGGCTGGACCTTAGCATGCTGAGCCGACACAGTAACAGAAACAGACTGATCTACAACTGGAGGATTCACACTCTCGGCGGATTCCTCCCGCGCACCATGAGCAGAATTAGAAGCCATCTAAACAAACAAGAAACAACCGTATCAGCCAACACAGATCTAGACACATACACATCTAAGAAACTCAAAAAAATCACAATAACACCCAGAAACGCCTAAACCTATGCTCTGATACCACTAACTGTAACACCCCCTTCCCATACGTAGGCGATCCCATCCGAGCAGGAGTGAGATGCCGTATGAGTAAAGGTATCACCAAACAATAGCCAAGCAAAACATACATTCCTTCATAACATACATTCAGAAACACAGGATAATTAAAAACTTTACATGCAGAAAGCAAAAGCTGATCATGCATTACTACAAAAAACTATTACAATAATGATCTGATCAACTTGCTAAAACAAAAATAATATTACATATCCAAAAAATAATTACAAATGCGGAAGCAGAAACAAAACTGATACAGAGAGTTCTATACAAAAAGAATTATCACTAATACAAAACTGAGCCCTACACTAAAACCCTTCTGTGTTGGCTTGATGACGGTGACTCCCTCAAAGCAAAACTCCTTCCGCACCTGCACGGGTAAAAACACCGTGCTAAGCGATAAACGCTTAGTGGGGAAACACACATAAATAATGGACGGCCATTCAGAATGGTCGTCAAGGTATAACACATTCACAATGGCAGAATGCAAAGGCTATAGCATAATCCATACAAACATGTTCATGTAATAAAGCCATACAATCAGTATTTCATAATCATATTCATTCAGAGATAATTCAAAATACAATACATTGATATACTCATTCAGATAATCCTTTTATAGCCAAATCAGATCAAGCAGTTCAAATAAACATTTAAAGAACATCTGCTGACTCTAGATAGTGGATAACGAGTGTACAGACAGTACTTTCCGGGTACGAGCCCATTACAGACAGTACATTACGGGTACGAACCGATTAAACCATTTTACTTTAACTTTCACAGATATTTTCAAAAGGGACCTTAAACAAGATCCAATACAGAAAAGGGTTTGCAAGGAACCAAACGGGGACCTGATCGGGGTCCAAACAGAACTATGGGCTGCAGCTAACAGACTCTATTAGGCATGCCTAACTATCCACTTACTTGACTCTAGCAGGTTATGCGTCAAACAGATCACATTTCAGAGTACAGAATAGTATTCATCAGAAATTCATGGTATTATGCATATCAAAGCATCAAACAGTAAGACATGCATCATACAACAGTAAAGTCCATTCAGAAGAAAATACCAAATTCATTTCTGAGTTAAAAACTAGGAAATTTCGGAAAAACAAGCTGAACGGAGAAACGGGCGAGATTGGCTTGTCACAAGGCGTGACTGGCCTTCCCAACAGGCAGGTCACGCGACGTGACCGAGGGTCACGCGACGTGACCGAGGGTCACGCGACGTGACTTGCTTGTTCCTCGCCGATCACGTTGCGTGATCTTCACAAATCACGCAACGCTCTCGCAGGTCACGGCGTGACTGGACGTCACGTCTCGTGACGTGCTATTCCCTCGCTTGCGTGATCTTGCAGATCACGCCTCGTCTTCGCAGGTCGCACGACGTGACCGAGGGTCACGTCCCGTGACTTGCTTCTCTTCAGCTGTTACGCGACTTGCCTTCCCTCAGCCGGTCACGTGGCGTGACGGGGAGTCACGACTCGTGCCTGGCTTCATCTCAACTGGTCACGAGTTGTGACAGGCAGCCACAACCCGCGACCAGCCTCAAGCTGGCAGGTCACGCGACGTGACCTAAGGTCACGTCTCGTGACTTGCCTCTCTTCTTGGCGAGTCGCGCAACAGCATTAGGAAAAACGGGATTTTTAACAGAACTCGATTTCCAGAATTTCCAGAACAATGAATTAAATCCAAATTTGATGAAAACCATACAAATCAATTCATACCTTTCAAGGAAGATCCCAAACAATTCAAACAACATATAAACAACTCAAACCAGTATCCAGTCAACCTAATCAAGGGTATTTGCATTAAAATTCTTCAAGAACATATAAACCCTAAATTTTACAGTAAACTTAAAATCACACAAAACACAATCACAAATTCCCAAACCTGGATTCTAAGCTTCTAACACTTAGCTCCACTAGGTCCAGCAACCTCTTTTCCCTTTGGATCACGAGGAGCTTCAGCTACACACAAACACAGCAAGAATATTCACAAAGAAAACCCTAAGTTAAATCTAAACTTAAGGAAGAAGAAGATGAAGTAAATGAAACAACTAGATGAGAGACTTCAATTACTTACTAGAGAGGGTGCAAAGAGGAAATCAATTTCACCAATAAAACCTTGAATCAACAATACAATACTTGAAATAAAGAAAATGAAGAAGAAGAAAAGGAGTGAGAAAAGAAACGTAAATCTCTAAGTTCCTTTTCTTTCATTCCCTTTTCTTTTTCTTTCTTTATCCCAAATATGTATCAATTTCCTATTGGTGAAACTAATCACTCACACCAAAATAACCTACACTACTCACACCGAAAACCCTCTTAACTTATGCATACCATACAATGGTATGAACACATGCACACAAATATTTCTCACTTAATTAACACACTAATGCCATCTATGTACCCACATACTAACAAAACCCCAAAAGCATATATATATTACTAAAATACCCTTATGAAATGCCGAACACATGCGAATGCTTACACATACAGACAGACAGACAGACAGACAGGCTCATTCTACTAGGGGGCAAATGGGGTGTGACAGATACAGGGGACTTGTAACACATATATCATAATATAATTTACCTATAAATGGCATTTTATTAGATAAACCCCCAATGCAAATGTAAGAGTTAGTGGAACCCGGATATATTAGAGTGTGCATATCAGTGTTAAAGAGTGAAAATATACTCGCTATGACTTCTGAGGCATTTTGCTCCTTACGAGCTTTCATACCATATGCTCGGGCTGGAGTTACTATAGGACTCGGTCGCTCCACAATCTCAAATACTATACTTGAGTTACCTCGAGACTAGCCTAAACTACTTCGGCCTCTTCCTCTTCCTCGCATTCAATGCTCTTTTCCTACTTCCTTGTGGAACTCTACTTTGTCCCGTCTCCTGTGGACTATTGACCAGGAAATAATCAATGCTTCTATAATGGAAATAAGCTCTAGTCAATTTTCTGCATTAATCTCTATGCAATCTATGACAATGTGGGCATTCAGATATGTCAACACCTATCCTGCAAAGGAGCCTATACTATTGTTAGCAGTAAATAAAGGTCCTTATCTTCTACACCTGGTGGAAAGATTGTTTATAGACTCAGCTGAATGAGCACCATGTGATTCATGAGCTCACTTACCTGAGGATGACCCACCTTTATAAGAGCTCCTTTTCCATGCTCTTTCCCTCTTTCCTATCTCAGATCTCTCTACTTGGATGGCTACTTGAACCAACCGGTACTAGCTTACTTGTTGTAGTAAGTGACAACTACTAAGTGCTCTTTGTTGGAGTCATTGAGTCAATCCTTAAACTATTAGCATCTAAACAGCTCCGTCAAAATAAGCTCAGGTGCATACATACTTAATCAGCTGAACTCTTTCTCATACTCAGCCACAGTTAAACTGTTTTGCCTCAAATTTAAAAATTACTGTTGTTAGCTTCCATACAAGCCTCTGTAATGTATTTCTTTCAAAATTCTTCGACAAAGAATTCATAAGTCATTAGTTCAAGGAACTGTGGATACCTCATTACTAGCTTCCACCAGTCATATGCTGCTCTTTATAATAAGGAGATAGCACAAATGGCTTGCTTTAGTGGGCATTTTACTTCATTCTACACCCTTTGGGTTATCTAGAGCTAATATTCACCTTTTTTTAAACTCTTTGAGGGTGGTTCCAAAAAAATTTTTTGCTTAATGCTCTCTTATTGCATCAATCGGAGCTTTGGGTGCAGTAAGTCTATCCAACACTTACACCATAACATGAGATATCTTTAACAGATCCTCCATTGGTAAGGCAGGATCAAGCATTTCGTGTCTTACTTACACTGAAGAGTTTAAAATAAGTGGATTATTCCATTAGATTAACACTTTCAACTATTTCTTCAACAGCTTCACATGAATCTTCCATCTCTTCTATTTATATGAAAAACAAGGACATCTATGTCAGGCAGACACAAGTACTATATACACATATTCCTAGTCTCTTGTCATCTAGAATTGACTAAACTTAGGCTCTGATACCACCAAATGTAACACCTTACAACTAATAATGAATGCACTTATAACCTAACACTTGTCGTAGGGGTGTCACACAATAGAACTATAACCTGGTTCAGCATTCATACATAAATTCATAATCCTTTTTATCCGATCACATTCATAAGTATATCTATATTTATTCACATGGTACAAAATTTTCTTTTTAATTACATGTCAATAATATAAAATTCCCCATGAGTGATGCAATGCATTCATATTTATAACATTATAGTAGTTACATATATTCCTTTACAATATAGAAGTACTTATTACATTTACATATCATTCTTCTTACAAAAAAAATAATATATGACATATAACTTATACAAAAAGAAACATATATATAACTTCCTTCCTATCCCTGTGTTTGCCCTGACCTTTGCAGCTTGTCTTTGTGGATTTCTTCAACACTAAGGATGAAAACCTGTGCTAAGCATAAAATTTAGTGGGGAACACTTAATTTTTCAATGACCACTCATAGTTGTCATCCAACAAGCACATAAGTCATGCCTTCGTATAAGAATTATCATTCAAATATTTATTCAAAATAATACATAATGTAAGAAATATGCTCAATTATCCTTTATAGACAAATATTTTTAAAATTCTTATACCATGTTAAGAAAATTAGAAATCATATGATTATGTGTGTAGATACTGGGTCCCGACATAGCTCAGATAAGAGTTACCTAATAAGGATGATGTTACAGGTGTAGAACAGAATTACCGGTCCTCATCCTTAGTTTTCACAAATTTTTAAAGTTCTTTTCTCAAGCTTATCATTTTTGCTTATTTCGGAGCAAAAATGAGGTTTGAAGTGCAAAATTTGGCTTTTTGGTTGATAGACGCCTGTCTCTCAAGAGAGACGCCCGTCTATCACCACTTTGGTCTGCCTTCCTCTCATTGGTAGGCTCTACTCATCTCTTTTCCTTACTGCGGCTTGATGAGTTGCACCAATAACTCACTGAGTCATAGGCATAAGTCAATCGAGTCATGGCAAAAAGGGCACATTTGTAATTTTAAACTCTTTTTTTAGTACCGCGTGTCTGTGAGTGAGTGTCGCCTGTCTGTGGCATTTTCAAAGTGAGAAATCTGGATCAAATCTGGATTTTAGAAAAAAAGATTTTGAAATAGATTTTTGGGGTAGATTTGTGGGGAATTTCCCATTTTAAATAGATTTGGAAACCAGATTTCTAGGGATTGAATTTTTAAATTTTTGAGGAGAGATTTTTTCTCTAAAATCAAGGATTTCCATTTTAAATGGGAGGATAAAAAGCCTTTTAATATGCTATTTTGGGAGGTGGAGAAAATTAGCGTAGAAAGAGAAAAAAAAATATTTTTTAAGAAAAGCAGATTATTGAGAAAGAAAAAACAATTTTCTTCTCTTGTAAAATCTGAATTTGTGGGGAGAGTAGTAATTTTTTGAGTAAGGAAGAATCAATTTTCTTTTCTTGGGAAGTTCTTATTCCTTTATTTTTCTTAAAAGAGCACATCAAACAAAACTTGCTGTGTTGATTCTAAATCACATCTTGAAACTCAGGGAAAGCAAATGAAGCACGGTTTTTATTCTCTAGAAATTAAATACACACTGAGAGTAATATTATGGGTTCAGTTCTCTTTATTCTTTGTGTTTAAAATCATTTAAACACTATATAGATATTTTTAATCTCATTATTTGAGTTATTGATTGCTATGATTTCTTGCTAGTTTGCATGTTTTATAAGGACCCAAGATACACCCTAATATTAATAAGTCTTTAGAGTGAAATGAAAATCGAATGTGTAGGTTTTAATGATGAAAGTGTCAAAAAGGACCCAACAATCATTAAATGTAAAGTTTCAGCAAGGGTGTCCGTTTGATAATTTGTAAATTATGATATATGTGCATATGAGAGACAGTATCGAGGGCCAATAAATGAAATAAAAGTTAAGTGTATGCTAATGTTTTATTGAAGAAGAAAATAAGGATCTACGAGGAATTTTACATAACAATAAAAAATGGACCAGTAGGAAGAAATGTGTGTTGTTTTGGGCTACAAATGCATGATTTATATTAGAGAGAGGGAGGGGGCAGCCAGCCATTCCTTTGGCTGAATAAAATTCAACTTTTCTTCTTCCTTTATTCTCTCAATTTATGCATCAAGGTGGTTGAGTGGGAGGTGTGGTGGATTAAGCTTAGTTTGATGCAATATTGGAAGAGAAAGGTAAGATCTAAGCCTTTTTTATTATCATCTTCTCTTCTATTGCCTAAGAATTTTTTATATGTGATTGAATGTAATTTGATGTGGGATTTTTGATTGTTGTGGGTGAGAAAATCCGGCTAAGAGAGTAATAGTGTGGAAAAGAAGCAAGTGAGGCGTAAAGAAGCGAATCAGTGCATCTATGAGGTTTGGAAACTTGAGACTTTGCGTATAGGTTAAATTTGTTTTTATGCCTGATGTGAATTGAATTAAATGTTTCTATGCTGGAATGTTATGGGTTTGAAGAGTTTTGACTTGAGAAGTGATAATTTATGCATGACAAGTAAATTGGTGAAAATCTGTGTTAAGTGCCACTTGACACTTTTTGGAGTTTTGCACTGTAAAATGAGTTATCGAGCTCTGAATTATATGATTCATCAAAGATAAGACATATATCTAGATTTTTTTTAGAAATAGTTGTGATAAAATTCTGGCTTTAAGTTGCTGAAAATAGGGTTCTAATTTGAGGTAATTGTTCTATTGGGGTAAAGGAAGCAGTATGTGCTTCCAAGACCATATCTGCTTAAATATAGTTTTGAATTTAGTAAAATTGGTACCATTGGAAAGCTAAGACATTGGGGAAAAAATAGCTAGAGGATCCTTTTCACTAAATCTGCCTTTTGATAGTTTAATTGGCTGTACAATATAAGGGCCAGAATCTGCCCTATACAGAGTGGGGCAGAATGGGTTTACACGGCGGTAAGGGACTCCTGACCGCCATGTAAAAGCATTTTGCTACTTAAAAACATTGTCATCGCCCCACACGGCAGGCAAGAATGTTTGGGCGCTATGTGACCTCAATTTTCAGCCTAAATTGTACTTTTTCATCCCAAATTGAACCCAAACTTCGCGAAGTTCCATAAACTTGTCCAATGCATGTTTATGCATATAAAATGAATTTATATGTATGATTAGTACATGAAATCATATCAAATAAATGGGATGAATATATATATTTATGGCATCTTCATTAAAATATTTAATGTTGGTTATAAAGTTAAGCCTAGCCCATTTGGTAACTCCCTTCACTTGTCTTAGTTAATCTACATGCTATGGTATGATTTACTATGTACGGGTAAGGGGTATTACATGTTTAGGTATTTCTTTATGTTTATTGTGTCATAATTGGTTAAAAATAATTCAAAATCATGTAGAAAGGCATGCGTATAGGTTTTTCTCCATTAACATTTTTTTTTATTTCTTTTATGATTAAATATGTGTTTTCTTGTTACTTTTGTTTTTTTATGATTTAAATAAGTTTTAAGAGTTTTAGATGTGATTTTATTGTGCTCTTGGGTCACTAGATGAGTATTTAGACTTATATCGGGTTAAAATGGTGCGATTTCCCATTTCTATTCTTGGAACTGCGCTCAACAATCTGAGCGACGGGATATAGTGGGATCTTCCTTCTCGTCATTCGCCCTTGGCTGCCCGTGTAATGGCCTGAATTATACCCTAGTAGTAATTTGGTCTAATTGGGGTAATTGGGTAAGTTTAATTTTGATTTGCTAATTTTGGACTTAAGAGTAAATGAGTTGGGGACTTGATTGCATAAAATAAATAAGTTGAAGTGGCCAATATGTAAATGTACATGATTAAATTTAAGAGGGTTTAATTAAGGGTAATGGGATTTAATTAAGTTAATCTAAGTGAGTGGGAGTTGGTGTAGTGGAATCTGGGTGTCACCTTCTACTTGTACAACCTCAGCATTTTGCATGCAATATATAGTGGAGGATGAGAGAGAAATGGAGGGAAATCTGCATGTTGATCGGCTCACTCTTTCTCTCTTATTCTTCATCTTCTTCTTGTGTTTCCTCATTTCTTTAGCTAGAATCCATTGTATTCCTACTGAGTTGGATCAACTCATGTTTGTTTTGTGTTGAGTTTCCAGCTAGTAAATGTAATTGCAGCATTTAGATTTTTCTTCTTCTTCTTATTCTCCCTTTTCTTTTGATTTGGATGGGATGAAGATATGGTGTTCCAATTATGGAAATTGGACTGTGCATGTAGTGCTTGAACCAAGGAAAGATAAAGGGAAGGAGAAAGTGGGAGAACCAACTACTAACTGAGCTTAAGGAGCAAAGGATAGTGAGGTTTGGGAAACTCTATTTTTGTGTGCTAAATTGATGTGTATGAACTCTAAAATCCATATTTGAATTGTGTGTTTAATGGAGGTGAAAATTATGTGTTTATGTTATATGATGAGCTAATGTGTTATCATGAGCATCTTGACCTAGTATGTATCTTAATTTTTGAGAAATTGTAGAATTTCTATGCGAATTGTGAATGAGGTGATGCTTAATGAAATATTGTTCAGGCCGACGTGTTTATGTGTATATTAGGATGGTTTGTGTGAGTTTGGAGTATTAAATATTTCAAATTAGTTGAATTCAAGCTTGAGTAACTTGGTAGTGTAAAACTGGAATTGTAGGGTGTGTTGACCTAATGAATGTGTTTATGATATAACAAGAGTTGTGTGACTCTAAATTGAATGAGGTTAAGGGAATTAGATTCATAAAGTATGTGCCTATAATTGTCATAGAAATCGCCATAGTAGTTTGAGGACCTTATAGTCTTCAAAGTGTTTTTAAATGTAACTAAAACCCGTAGGAGGGCTTTTGGAGCAAAGGGTGTTCCATTGGCCATAACTCCTCAAGGTTAAGAACAAAAATAATGAAAATTGTGCCTTTGTACTCTTAACATGTAGATATGGTAAGAAATGACATTAGGATGGGTTTTGGAAATCAATTGTATAAGTATTGCACAGTGCATGAGAAAGGGCTTGAGGAATTGAGCTTTGAATATGAAGTTCAAGCTCTATCGCGAGCACGACAGGGGTCGTGAGCATGATAAAGTGCTCCGACGGGCAAAGATGTTAGGATGTGTTCTGCCGCGAGCACGGGCATTGCCGTGAGCATGACCAAAGCAATCAGTTGGTTCTGTGGCGTGCACGATAAAAGGGAATGTTGAGTCTATCACGAGTGCGACACTCCTATGTGTTGTGAAGACTTTTTAGTTGACTTATTTTGGTTGAACTAATGTGATTGACTAATGAATGATTATGCATATGAAAGTTATTAATGTGTTATACCATGTGAATACATGTGCATTGATGTGTGAATTGTGAATAAGCTATATGTGTAAGTAAGTTATTAAGTGATGTGATATTGCCTATTGAGGTTATATGATGTTATACTCTGTGATAACACGACCATTAATCGGATTAATAATTTTGCCTGCAAGTCGAGTAGTGGATAGATAGGTATGCCTATAGGGTCTAAGTGCTACAACCGAAGCGTCTAATTCCTTTCAAAATCTTTAATGCGTGTTGAATCGTTATTTGGTTCGTATATATACATACATACATACATATATATATATATGTATATGTATATATTTATATATATATATGTATATATATATATTTATATATTATATCTTATTGATTATTTCTATTGATTATTTCTATACCTACGGGTACTGATGCAAAAGTGCATATCTTCGGATACAAAAGTGATTGTGGTACTCTCGAGTATATATGCGATACCTGTTATCCACGTCTATGAATTGCAGGCAAGATAATAATAAAATAAGTTAATTAATAATTAGCAAAGTGAATGTGACGTGGTATGAGAACGTGAATGTGATGCGCTATGCGATTGCCATGCAATATTGTGATATATGAATGCGACTTTTTAGTGACACTAAGTGTATACTGATGCATGCTTAACATTATAATTCTGAGGTATGTATGTGATGTAGCATGATTAACAAGTATGTATATTATATTGTTCAAAGAATTGTTATATACATATATATGTATATTGTATGTTGTTTCCCCACTAAGCGTTATCGCTTAGCACGAGTTTTTAATCCGTGTAGGTTTTGATGCTAAGTGAACTTGATGGACGGTCCCGCATCTCAGTTGGTCAATAGACTACCATTCGCTACTTAGTGTAGGTTTTGATATTTCGTAGTATGTATTTTGTGTTATGTAAATGATAATTTTTGGTATGTATAGAGATAATATGTAACTCCTAAACATGATATGTAATATAAGTTCCATATGAATGAGTATGAGTTTTCATTTGAGATTAATTATGCTGCATATGAATGAAAGAAATTTGTTAGCTCGGGATTTTGCATGTGAATCAAATGTATGTGATTATGCCATGTGATGTGTGTCTGCTGTGTTGTTTGACGACCGTTCTCGATTGCCTTAGCTTTGCTATGTGAGTGGCCGGGAATGGGCGTTACAGGTTGTTGTATCAGAGCATAGGTTTAGTCGTTTCTGGACATAGTGTAGAATAGGATGTGTATAGTTTTGTTGACCTAATGCGTACGTCCTTTTGTGTCACACCCCGTTTGCCCCCTAGTTGAATGAGCCATATATGTATGTGTGTGCATTTGCATGAGTTTTGTATAATAAGGGCATTTTGGTAATTTTACATGTTTTAAGAGTTTTGCTAGCATGTGGGTGCATGCATGGTGCTATGGTGTGAATTAGTTGGGACAGATTTGTGTGTGCATGAGTGCACCATAGTAGGATTTGCACTAGTGGGTTATTGTAGTGTGTGGACATGCATATGTTTGTAGGGTGTGTGTATGGGGCTATGCTTGTGTGTGTTGCTCACACATATGTAGGATGCATTATTAGGGTGTCTCATTATGTGTATGTGATGCACTTAGTTAGGGTGTGAGTGAGTAATCTCCTCCACTAGATGATTGACATGTGTAAAGTGGGAAAGAGAAAAAGATGAAAAGGGAAAAATCAAATTTTTGAAAACCCATTCCCGTTCTTCCTTCTTCTCCTTCTTCTTCTTCCTCCTTTGCACTCTATTAAGTGCCCTAACCTAGATTTAACCCTCTAGTGGTGGAAATTGATCTTTGCATAGCATTTTAGAGGTAAATCTACTGCATTATTCTCCTTTTCTTCATTTGGTTCTCCATCTTCTTCTCTTTTTCTTATTTTCGGATTTGGGTTTGAAGTTTTGGGTTTTGTGTTGTGTGTTGTGTTGTTTTGTTGCTTAGTTGAGCCTCCTCGTGAACCAAAGGGTAAGGAGAAGGTTGGGCCAAGTGGAACTAAGCAATAGGAGCGAAGGATTTTGAGGTTTGGGAATTTCTTGTTTTTGCATGCAAATGTTTTCTTGATGATTCTTGAGAAATTGAGTTGTAATATGCTTTTGTTATGGTATGTATGGTATGGGTCTTTGTTTTGGAATGTGGAATTTACAAGATTATGAGTTAAGTATGATAATTTTGGAATTGATGTGGTTTGCAGCATAAATTGGATTTTTTGATTGATTCTTGAAATTGGATGCTTAAATTAGTGGGTTGTATGAAAATTCTTGTTAATAAATGTTATATTATGGTTGTTGATGTTAATGGATGGCTGGGTTTGAGGTAAGAGGCTCTTGATTGAATTGTATGTGAGATTGGGTGATTTTGAAGGAGGAAAATCTGCAGAATTCTGCAGATTTTCGAAATCCCGATGTTGTCGCGATCGCGACAGAGAGCGGTGTTGGGAGCTTCGCTGTCGCGAGCCCGCGACAGCCGGAATGTTGTGCACTCTCTGTCGCGATCGCGATAGAGGGCAATGCTGGGCAAGTGCTATTGCGAGCACGCGATTCATCGCGAGCCCGCGACAGCACCAATTGTTCTCAGTCGCGAGCGCGACAGAGTCTGGCCCTTCCGTCCTCCTCGCGGTCTCGAAGTCCGTCACGCGCACGCAGCGAAGAGACTTCGGTCTCTATCGCGAGCACGACAGACGTCGCGAGCGCGACAGTCCCTTATATGCTAAATGAGTTTTCTTTCATTGCGTGTGGTTTGAACTTCCGTTTCTTTTAGCAATTATGAGATTTATGCTTGGCATTTTATGAATAATATGAATATGGAACCATGAAATGATTATGTACATATATGATGATAATTTTGGAAGTTATAAAATGGATTGAATGGCTTATGCATGACCTGCTAGAGTCTAGTAAGTGGATAGTTAGGCATGCCTAATAGAGTCTTTGCTGCAGCTTCTATTTCTGTTTGGACCCCGATTGGTCCCTCGCGAACCCTTGCGTGAAAGGATCTTGTTTAAGATCCCCTTTGAAATGTTTTGTGAAAGTTAAAATGCAAAATTAGTTTTCTCGGCTCGTACCCGTAAAGTACTGTCCGTATCGGCTCGTACCCGTAAAGTACTGTCCGTATACTCGTTATCCACTCTCTCGGGTCAGCAGGTGCTTTGTATGAATTGTTATATGGGAAAACATATGTTATATCTTTATGGATTCAGTAGTGAAAAGTATAATCTGTTATGAAGATATGATTATTATTATGAACTTTCTGATGAATGGCTTTATGTATGTGATCATGAGTTTATGCTATCGTTATGCCATGATCATCGTATGTACATGAAGTACGCATGTGATTTGCCTTGATGACCGTTGTGAATGGTTGTCCTTATTCTATATGTATGTTTTTCCCCACTAAGTGTTTATCGCTTAGCACGGTGTGTTTACCCGTGCAGGTGCGGAAGGAGTTTGTCTTGGGAGTATCGCCGCCATCGAAGCCAACACAGCAGGGTCTTAGTGTAGGGCTTCATTTTTGTATTTTGAGGATTCGTTTGTATAGAACTCTCTTATTTTGATTTTGTAATAGCTTCCGCTTATGTACATGTATCTTGGGTTTTGTAATTATCTTTTGTATATCTCAGTTGATCAGAACAGTAATGTAATGCTATCGTTATATTAATACATGATCAGCTTATTTTTATGAATGGTGTTGTAAAGTTTTAAATTACCCTATATTTCGGTATGCATGTTTAGGTATGAGTGTATGTTTATTCTGTATCTGTGGGGTGGCACCTTTACTCTTACGGCATCTTACTCCTTATCGGATGGGATCGCCTAAGTATGGGTAAGGGGTGTTACATTTTATATGTATCAGATCGATGGATCCTTCTCAAGATGCTAGAGAAGAGATCGCTAAAAGCGTGAATCCCCGAGAACTTGAAGTGTCTGAGTATGCTCAGTCCATACCAGCAAGTGTGGGATGGGATGTTCCAATGGAAGCTTGGTTTAAGATGTTGCAAGACATGGCGAGGGTGTTGGATCAATTGACAGCACCTAAAGCACAATTTGAATCTATGAGAAAGCATGGTGCAAAAGAAGTCTATGGTACCAGTCTGAATGAGTCTATCAAGGATGAAATTTGGATTGAGAAGGCTCAAAGGGTGCTGGATGAGATAAGACACCCTTCTAAATAGAAGGTGGAATGTGTGGTATCACTGCTTCAGGGATCTGCCTATGACTAGTAGAAATAAGTCTTAAGGCATCCGATGCTTCCGAACCCGATTAATTGGGAATTCTTTGTACAGGAATTCTGGAATCAGTACATCACTAGGGCTCATCGGGAAGCAAACTGGAAGTAGTTTTTCAATCTGAGGCTAAGAGACTTGTCTGTACCTGAGTATGAGAAGAAGCTTTGTAGGCTTAGCAAGTATGCACCTGAGGGAGTGCTTACAGAAGAGTTCCATTATCAGCAATTCAAGGAAGGGTTGAATAAGCCAATCAAGGCATTGCTGATCTCTATGACTACTTCTCAAACTGTGAGCTACTACCAGATAGTTTGGGCAGCCATGAGAGTTGAAAGGTCACAAGAGATTTAGAGGGAAATATTGCATAGGAGCAATTCTAATAGAGGTGGGGCACATTCGGGGAAAAGAGCAAAAGAACCACAAGTGGCACCTCCAGCTGAGTCAGCTAGTAATCCAGCTACCAGAGGCATGAAGCAAGGTTCATCTTATGCATCTGGAACTAGTAGAGGTGTATCGGGTAGTAAAAGTGATGTACCTGAGTGTCCCCATTCTTGCAAGCATCACAGCGGTGATTATTGGAAGTTGACTGGTGCTTGTTTTAGATGTGGGAGTATTGAGAATTTCCTGGCTAACTATTCAAAGGCTTATAAAGTGGCTGGGAATCATCAAGAAGCGAGTAGAGGTAGATCTAATTTGCCACCAGTTAACCATGGAAGAGGTAGAGAACGTGGTAGAGGTAACCAGTCCAGAGGGGGTACAGTGTCGAAATATGTTGATCGACCTCCGACAGGGCCAGCTAGGGCATATGTGATGAAGGCTCGTAAGGAGCAGGATGCGCCTGAGGTTATAGCTGGTACATTTCTAATATTTGATATATAAATGTTTGCATTGATTGACCCTGGATCTACGCATTCATGTGTTTGTTGTAACAAATTATGTGATAAGATGTTTGATTTTGAACATTTAGAGTATGATATATGTGTGACTAGCCCGTTGGGGAATAGTGTTAATGTAACACCCTTATACCCGTAAATGATGCGGATACCGGATGTCACAATACTGCACTACATTGCCAATCACTGATGATACACTTGAAAGCTCTGATTTTTTTTATAACAAACACAACAATACATACACAATAACATAACAATACATTAACACATAAATTACCTATCCATATCATAGCTTTCCCCGACTACGCTCGTATACATGCCATACAAATCCGTCGGTCCTCGCTGTTGCTCAATCTTCAATTGCTTCTACGTCTTCGGCCATGTCTAACTATTATAACCTGCGCACATTTAACACACTACGCGCTGAGCATTAAAATGCCCAGTGGTGGATACTTATCCTAAGTTTTCCATACTAATCCTAAATACTTGATCACTTAATTGTTTTACTGTATTTAGGTTATGGGGTCAATTATTTTTAAATCTAGGTTATGGGGTCAATTATTTTTAAATCTTTTAAATAGTTTATAGCATACTTTTGTGACACTCACTATTTTTATCTTTATCACTGTCACTATTATCACTAATCAATGTCTTTACCTTTAGCACTACACTGTAATATATTAATCGCTATCATGCTATTGACAATTTCACTATCTCTTACACTGTTAACCATTACACTTATCGATTTCACTATCATTTACACTGTTAATCTTTAATGTTGTCAATTTCACTATTATTTGTCAATTTCGGTGCTTTACCTTATTTATTGGTTCTATTCTTTTCATTACTATTATCACTAACTTTATCATGTGCACTAATGACTCTTGTCGCTTAACACTTTGTTCGGTTTGTCATTTACGATCAATTTCACATGTATCTCTTTTTTATACTTTTATCTTTGTAAATAACCTATTAGATTCCTTCCTTAATGAATGCTCAATTACAATTTAATTTCGGATACTAAATTGTTTATCAACTTACTTAATAATTTATCATTATTTCACTACTAGTAACACTAATCAAATACTACTACTTTCTTTACGTTTCTAACATTTCCTTTACTCTTTTACACTACACTAACTCTCTTACGTTAATATCATTTACTATGTTAAATCTTTCGATAAGTCATTTACTTAAATTAATTTCGATTGCATTTATTCTTGTGTGGTTATCACTATACTTTAATCACTATCTTATTTCTTCCTTTACTATTTCAATTCTACACTTATCAACAATTTTACTTTACAATATCACTTATCAATTTCAGTTCACTTAGACACTCTTTTGTTTAACAATTTTCACTTATCACTTAACTATCGATTGACCTATAACTGTCTCTTTTTACTATCATTTGGTCCACATATACGTCATTATAAATTTCATTACTTTGGTCACTTGTTTTATTATTCACAATAATGGCCTGTCTATTTTCTTTTATCTTAACACTTTTTATTAATCACTCTATCCTTTATCACTTTTACTATGAAAATCTTTAGTTCCCAATATACTCAATTAGGCATTTCTACTATTCTAATTTATTTTGTCTACACTTTATTTGTTAATCCTTCTTATTACCTTTATTTAGTTAAATTTTGTTGTAACTTAATTCACTATGGGCTCTTAATAATTAACTTTATAATTTAATCTCTCTATGTTTCTTACCATTAAAACACTATCTTTCCATTTCACTTGATTTATATTATCATTATTATCTTCCTTATTATTTATTTATTTTCAAATATTATCTCTTAATTTATAAACAACCAATTCATTAATTTACTTAGTGGTCTATTTCTTTTTCAATTTACACTTAAATATTACTACTAGCCTTGTTATAATCAATTACATTTAAATCCAATAAATTTTACTTATTTACAATAATATCACTCATTTGCCTATTTATCCTTCATTGTCACTAGCATATTAATTCAATCATTAATTTATTTTAATTTATTTAAATCACATACTCATAACTAGCAATTGTATACATAAATCAATTAAATTCAATACATGCTTAATAATTAATCAAACAATATAATTTTATAATTCTTAATTGTTCGTTCACTAATTATCAGATACGCACAATTATTAACTCGCTAATTGCATATTTACATTTTAATCCCTTTCTTAGTCTCAATGTTGCCAATTTGCCATATAGTCCCTTATTTACGTCAATTTACAATTTAGCTTTTAGTTATTTTATATTTACTAAATTGTCACTACTTAATTTCATCATTACACTACTCAATTATTTAGCATACAAATTTCCATCTAGTCGCTACTATAATGTTCTCTTCACATTACACTATAGTCCCCACATTATTCATAAATTTCAATATTACCACCTTAATTCACTATAATTACAATCATACCACTAGTTATAATTAATCTCACTATTAATATTGTTATTAACTCACAAATTACATTTTAATCCTTAAATCACTCATTTAAATCATTCATTTACTTATGCATAAATTTTCACTAACAACAATATAATTAATTAAATATAATATTTTATTCACTTTTTCCTCAATATAATGATTCACTTAAGTTCATTAATTAATTAACTATATTACTATTTTGCTAATTAACATATATTATACTAATTCATTAATTAATCTCATTTTAATCATATTATTTATTAAATCGCTTTAATTACGTTAAATATATACATATTCCATAATTACTTCATCAATTATAATTACTTACACTTAAGTCCTTAATCTTTTCACTTAATTCCATATTCATCCCTCACTTTTATATTAATTACATTTAAGTCCTTACTTTTGCCATAATACCATCCACATCCTTTCTTTTTCACTAATTCCCTTTATGTCCTCATTTTTTTCACTTAATTACCATTTTGCCCGCACCTATTCAATGTTTACCCTTTTAACCTTATTTACTTTCCATTTTACACTTTTACCCTTATTTACTTATTTAATTACTATTTTACCCTTTTTACACTTATTTTTCACTTTTAACCTTATATTTTCACTAAATTACGTTTAGGACCTTATATTATCACTTTTTTACTATTTTACCTTTTTAACCTCATAGTTGGTCAAAATTACCAATTTACCCTTACACTTACACTTACACTTTTTACCAACTTTTTGCAAAATTACCGTTTTATCCCTAAACTTTCTATTTACTCTATTTTAGTCCCATTTTCACTCACTTTCACTTTTATTACTATTTTAATTATTTTTCTCACATAATTACCATTCTGCCCCTAGTATACACCCGGTAGAAAATCTATCGACCGGATATGCGGGACGTGGACCCCACAGATCCACTACACTATAGAATGACCCCAATGGGATCATTTATCACTGCACTACACTACATTGATCACTGTAATAACTGGATACACTATAGACACTGAACACAGCACTGAGATAGACCATCATTGGTCTATCAATAGCGAGTCGCCATGACTCGTACCGCGGTGTGAAATCCCTATGGCTAGCCAATTATATCTTGGACTAGATTTCACTACCAGACAACTACTAAGGGCAATATATCATTAAAAATCACTTAAAATTCACTTTATGTCAACATTCACATTATGGCCATGGTAGCACTTTCACTTATATTTTCTCATACACACTCGTTTATCACTGTACATTCAATTTATACCATGATATACCATTAAACATCAAAATACATAATGAATACCACATATGTTCAATTCGGCCTCAACATTAACTTTTCATTTTGTTTACTTTAATTCCACTTAATCTTTCAATCTTACACTTCACATGTTGTATTAGCCATAAATATCATTTATATGCCATATTACACAATATACCTTATTAATACCCTTGATAACCTATTCGGCCAAGCCTTTACAAATTCATTATGTTCATATTTCAATTCATTTAATCACTCAAGCCTTCCTTTTACATGTTATACTCCTTATAAATTCCATTTACAAGCCATAAAAACCTAAAATACATTAAGTTTTCCTTATCTTTCCATTCGGCCTCACTTACTCATTTCATACCATAATATTTTAATTTATTCTAAGCTTATTTATACACTTATTTAAGTCCACTAAACATGATTATCAAGTTGGATTTAATTAAGCATGCCTAAATCTCATGTTCACACTTGGACATAACCTAAAATTCACACATAATAAATGGAAAAGGAAGGATAATGTATCCATTCACCTTAGATTCTTGTTCTCCACATCATAAACATGCTTCCCATGCCATAACTCCTTAAAACTCCATCATTCCCTTTAATTCCCTAAGGTGGCTGAATTCAAAAATCGACATAACTTTAAAACCAAACTTCCAATATGAAACCTAATATCATAAATGTGTTCTAAACCCTCAAAAACCCCCATAGGAACCAATAAACTAAATTAAAAACCCCTTAAATCACATACCTCATACTTGACATAAACTTTGCACACTTGATTTCCTCAACTTCCAGTGCTCCAAATTGTCTCCAATAACTTCTATATGATTGTAGAGGAGCTAAAATTTTTATAGGAGGTTGAATTTTGGGGAAACATTGGATAAATAAAGAAGAAAAATGGAGGAGAATTAAAGAAAAACCATTCAGTTTTGAAGAAGAAGAATGAGGTCGGTTTGGCATGATTTCTCTAGAGAAATCTGGCCTCCTCCCTTTTTATATATTGCTCTTATGAATCGAATCGGTCCAACCAAGGTGGTCCAATTGATTTAAACCAAAATTTTAGTTTTTCGGTTCAATTGCTCTTTTCCAAAGCATCTATATGTTCCTCTCATTGTATTCACTTATAACCAATTCAATTGATCTTAAAACATCAAAAATAGGCTCTTTACAAATTTTTAGCTCAATCAGAGTCCATTTGGGCCTCGGTTCACTTAAATCGGTCTGATTCGATCAATTTTTCTTCTACCGTAAAATACAACTTTAAAGCTGTCAAAACTCACAAATAACACTTCTATTGTTCCATTAGGCGTTATTTACTATTTATAACCCATCGGTCAAACCTCAATTCAAATTGAACTGAACCGGATGCCAATTTCAGAATGACTTTCGGAGGTCAATTTAACTCCGTTTTCAGCTCAAATTTTATCAATAGACTCCTGACGGCCCACAGATCATTTTTATGAAATAATAAAAATTTTATAAACGGACAGTTGGGTTCGCTTATATAGCCACCCCAAGGTTACCCATCCCGGTATCGGTATGCTTCCGGCACACTTATCATTAAACATTTGACACTGGCAACTCACTCCCTACACTGTTTGACACTGCAATCATCATGATAACACTAAAATTATTCACTGACACTACTAGACCGGTATTTGGGCCATTACAATTAATGTGAACAAAGTGTATATAAATTGCCCTTTAGTGGTGCAAGGCCAACTGTTTCTTGTAAACTTAATTGTGTTGCCTTTTGATGACTTTGACTTAATTTTTGGCATGGATTGGTTGAGTATCAAGCTGTAGTTAACTGTCGGAAGAAAAAAGTTGTGCTTGGTAGTTCAGGATAGTCTACGGTGACTGTGAGAGGTGTATGCTCTAATCTACTAGTAAATGTGATTTTTGCTATGCAAGTGTACCGGTGTTTAAGAAAAGGATGTGAGGCTTTTTTAGCCCTTGTATTGGATTCAAAGAGGGAACAAGTTAGAATACAGGATATACTAGTAGTGAGGAAATTTTTTGATGTGTTTCTAGAAGAGTTGGCTGGTGTACCACCTGTAAGGGAAGTGGAGCTATCAATTGATATTGTGCTTGGTACAGCACTTGTCTCTAAGACACCTTATCAAATGGCTCCTACTGAATTGAAAGAACTAAAGACTCAGATGCAAGAGTTGTTAGATAGGGGTTTTATAAGACCGAGTGTATTCCGTTGGGGAGCACCAGTATTGTTTGTTAAGAAGAAGGATGGTACGATGAGAATGTGTATTGACTACAGATAGCTCAATCCTTTGCTAAGGATTGAGGATTTGTTTTACTAGTTGAAAGGAGCTGGTGCGTTCTTTAATATAGACTTGAGATATTGGTACTATCAGATGCAAGTTAGGAAGTGTATTAACTACAGACTCATTATGGTCATTATGAATTCTTAGTAATGCCATTAGGGTTGGCTAATGCGCTTGCAGCGTTCATGGATTTGATGAATAGAGTGTTTAGGACTTATTTGGATCAGTTTGTAGTAGTATTTATTGATGATATTTTGGTGTATTCGAGGAATGAGAAGCAGCATGAGCAACATCTGAGATTTGTGCTTCAGACTCTAAGGGAGCATCAGTTGTATACTAAGCTCAGTAAGTGTGAATTATGGCTTAAGGAAGTGTCTTTTCTGGGTCATGTTGTTTCTTTAGATGGTATAAAAGTTGATCCATCTAAGATAGAAGCAGTAGTCAATTGGAAGCCGCCTAGAAATGTGCCTGAGATTAGAAGTTTCTTGGGTGATTGCTTCTCCGCTTAATAAATTGCTTCATAAGGGAGTTAAGATTGTGTGGTTAAATAAGTGCCAAGCTTTAAACAATTGAAAAGGATGCTTGTAATGGCCGAAAAATGTACCCTAGTTGTAATTGGTATAATTGGATTAACTAAGAGTGTAATGTGGACTTGATTGTAATAAAAGAAGGACCTAATTGAGAAACTAAAGGGAAGTTAAGTGGCCAAGTTGTAAGTTTGCATCATTAAACTAATTGAGGTTTAACTAATATTTAATGGAGATTAAGTAAGTTAGTGGAGGGCAGATTTGCTAAGGCTGCCACCACCATCATCTTCATGCAATATATAGAACCGAGGAGAGAGAAATGGGCCACTACTTGCTTGAAGTTCAGCCATTCTCTCTTTCATCAATTTCTGCTTCTCCTTCACTCTTCATTCATGAGTTTCTTATGAGTTTCCAATTGATTTCATGAATTCTATTATAGTAATCAAGTTAATTGAAGGGAAGACTAAGTTGTTGCATTTGCAAGGTAAGTGGTCAATTACTTGTTCTATCTTTTACTCTTTCTAGTTTTGGTTTGATGTGGATTGAGGATTGATGAATTATGTCCAATTCTAGAAATTGGAATGATATTTGTAGAGGAAGGAGTAAAGAAAGACAAGGGAAAGGCAAAAATCGAAGAAGCAAGTGCTTGGTGAATATTAGGAGCATAGGCGACGAGGTTTGGGAACTAACCCTATAAGTGTATTGCCATGTTTTGTATTTGCTTGTATAACTTGACTAAGCATGAACTAAATTAGTAGTAGGAATCCCTAAAGATGTAAATGAATAAGTTGATTAGGTTTAATAAGTTATGAAACTAATGTTGTGTTCATGAAGATTTAAGTGGAATGATAGTATTGAGCTATTTAAGTGTGTCATGTGAATGGTGTGAAAGTGGTTGTGATTTGTGTTCAATTGAATAATATTGGCTTAATGGAAATCAGGTATGTGTTAATTGTTATTGTTGTAAAATGAGTTGGTTTGAATAACAAAAAGGAAATGAGCTTTGACGTCTTGAAAGTGATATGAGAATTGAGACAGGGAGCACAGCTGTGCTTTGGTATAACACAGCTATGTTTTGGTGTTTTTGCATAGGACATAGTGACAACTAAAATGGTTGTGACCGTGAGGTATACAGGAACTCCATTTTGCCTGACTGAGTAAGGCATGTCGTGGTGACAACCAAATTGGTTGTGACCGTGAGGTGCCAAAGTTTGCATTCTCTCCGCAAGTGTGATGTATCTCACGGTAGCAACCAAATTGGTTGTAATTGTGAGATACCTCATTTTGCATTCTATTTTTGGAGTGCTTGGTCTGTCACGGTGGCAACCAAATTGGTTGTGACCGTGAGGTACCTTGGCTTGCTTTGTGTTTTGAAGACCTTAGTATGTCACGGTGACAACCAAATTGGTTGTGACCGTGAGGTACCTTGTTTTGGCAAGTAACCCTAATTTATTTTGGTTTGTTAATTGTGTGGCTTTTAACCAAGCTTGTGGCTATTTTATATGAGCATGATATGAAGGTTATATGAGGCAAATATACATATAAATAGGATGATTAAAGGATGCAAATACTTGTTGGTTAATGATTTAATTGCAAGTTATCCAAGAGTTATAAGATGTGTAAAAGAATAATGTGGATCTGTTAATGCTTTGTATATATGCAAAGTGAAGGATTTTGATGTTGGTTATTTTATGTGTTGTTGGAATTAACGATTATGAAATCAATAATGAAATTAATCAACTTTAGCCTGCGCGTCAAGTAGTGGATAGATAGGCATTCCTATAGGGTTAAGTGTTGCAGCCCAATGCGTCTGATTCCTCTGGAATCATACAAATGCGTATATGTGTATCCACGGATACAATGAAATTATAGTACCTCAGGGGTACCAATGTGATACCCGTTATCCGCATCTTTGAATTGCAGGCAAACCTAAATATAAAGGATAAAGATAATCTTAATGGCTAAGTTGATGTGTGAATGCTTTGTATTTGATGAATCTATTCAAACCCTATGTGAATACTTGTTGGTTAATGATTTAATTGCAAGTTATCCAAGAGTTATAAGATGTGTAAAAGAATAATGTGGATCTGTTAATGCTTTGTATATATGCAAAGTGAAGGATTTTGATGTTGGTTATTTTATATGTTGTTGGAATTAACGATTATGAAATCAATAATGAAATTAATCAACTTTAGCCTGCGCGTCAAGTAGTGGATAGATAGACATTCCTATAGGGTTAAGTGTTGCAGCCCAATGCGTCCGATTCCTCTGGAATCATACAAATGCGTATATGTGTATCCACGGATACAATGAAATTATAGTACCTCAGGGGTACCAATGTGATACCCGTTATCCGCATCTTTGAATTGCAGGCAAACCTAAATATAAAGGATAAAGATAATCTTAATGGCTAAGTTGATGTGTGAATGCTTTGTATTTGATGAATCTATTCAAACCCTATGTAAGCTATTCAATCACGTGATTAAGTATTATGTATACACCAAGTAAATGCATGCTCTATTAAAATGTGAATTAGTAATAATGCTATGAATATAATGATACATAAATGTTTTAGACTTGTAGGTTTAAGCAAGATTCTAGTATGATGCATGCTTAATATTAATGCTATGTTTGAGCCTGTATGTTATATGCATTCCCCACAAAGCGTTATCACTTAGCATGGGTTCTTTCTAATCCGTGTAGGTTCGGACGCGAGGTGATTTTCGAAGGACACATCTACATTAGCAACGATCAACACTAGGGCTACATCTTTAGTGTAGGTTTTGGGGTGTAACAATGTGTTGTTCAAGTTATGTAAGTTATTATTTTTAGCAATGGAAAATATGTAAAGCTAATATAACTAAGTATTGTAAACTTAAAGAAGGCCTGTATATAAGTAAGTACGTGAATAAGTTGGATGGCATCGGAACTTATGATATATGATGCATGGGAATGTATGCTAATAATGAAATTTTATTATTCGTGTTGTTGGCATGAAATTGTGATAGTAAAGTTTGTGTGAGTTTCTGTGTGTAATGATCGTTCCTGACTGCATTAGCGGAGCTAACCTAGTGGTCGGGAATGGGCGTTACAATGCTTGTTGAGGCACCAATTCTAACTCAACCTATTTCTAGTAAGGATTTGCTATGCATAGCTATGCTTCTGGAGTTGGATTGGGATGTGTGTTACTGCAAGATGGGAAGGTAATAGCTTATGCTTAAAGGCAGTTGAAGCCTCATGAGCAGAATTATCCGACACATGATCTGGAGTTAGCAGCAGCAGTGTTTGCCTTCAAGATCTGGCGTCACTACTTGTATTGTGAGAAGTATAAGATCTTTACTGATGATAAGAGTCTCAAATATCTGCTCACTCAGAAAGAGTTGAACTTGAGACAGAGAAGATGGCTCGAATTGTTTAATGATTATAACTGCATTGTGGATTACCATCCTGGTAAAGCCAATGTAGTGGCCGATGCGTTGATTAGAAAATTAGTTTCAGCTATGTCATTACAGTGTGTTAAGTGGAGATTTGCATTTGATAGGGCCTTAGTGGCTCAGTTGAGAGCAAGGCCTAATTTGAGGTGTGAGTTAGTGGATGTACAAAATAGTGACCCTAAGTTGCATTAGATTGTGCAGTGAGTCAGGAATGGTGACAAGACTGACTATTCAGTGGATAAAGAGGGTGTTATCTTTTCTACCGAGATCGATTATGTGTTGCAAGTGACAAGGATTTGAGAAAGAAGCTTCTACATGAAGCACATAATACAGTTTTTACTATGCATCCAGGTGGCAATAAGATGTATCAGGACCTGAAACAATTTTATTGGTGGCCTGGTATAAAAATAGGTGTAGTGGAATATATTTCTAAGTGTTTGACCTATTAGCAAGTGAAAGCGGAACATCAAGTTCCATTAGGTCTGTTGAATCCAATTCTGATTCCACAGTGGAAATGGGATAACATTACCATGGATTTCGTCACTAGTCTTCCAATGACAACAAAACAGCACGATTTCGTATGGGTAATAGTGCATTGGTTTTCCAAGTTAACTCATTTTATACCGATTCGACTTGATTAATCTATGGATTGGTTGTGTAATAGCTCGAATTGTACCCTAGTAGGAATGTGACTTATTAGGGGTAATTGGATAAGTTTAATTTATAGTCTACTAATCTTTGGATTTAAGTGTAAATAAATTGAGGACCCAATTGCATAAAGAAACAAGTTTAAGTGATCTATTAACAATTATGCATGATTAAGAGTAAGTGTGGTTAGTTAGTGTAATAGAAACAGAATTTGGTTAATCATGATTAGGAAATCAAGTGGAGTGCATGTGTGCCTTTGTAGTGATGCCAACCAAATCCTTTGCATGCAAAGTAAGGGAAATGGTAGTGGAATCCAAGTGGAAAAATCTGTCCTTGCCACCTTAGCTCCCACATGCAATATGAGCATTGGAAGTGAGAGAAAGTTCATTTTCTATATTTGGTCTTCATTTCTTCGGCTTCTCTTCTCCACTATTTTCAAGCTTTCTTCTTTTCCATTGGTTAAGATATACAAAATTTTTGCTAAGTGATGAAGTGATCCTAAAGTGCATGTGAATTGTCGGCTTTAAGGGTAAGTTGTTAGTACTTATTGTCTCTTTATCTTCTACTCTTTCTTGTGATGGATATTGGTAATTAATGCTTGGAAACCAATTCTGGAGATTGGACTTGGATTTGTAGTTGAGGAAGTAAAGAGAATCAAAGCAGGAGAGAAGGTGGTTGATCAAGGAACTATGTGATTTCTAAGGAGCTAACGAGAAGAGGTTTGGGAACTAACTATTGTTATGTGTGTTTAAATTAGTTTATTATGTGATAATTGAAAGATAATATAGTTGAAAGATATGGTTGATTTGTGTTGAAACTGATGATTGAATTGTTATGAGCTCAATTAAAGTATAAACCCTAGTTAGGGAAAAATTCTATTTATATGTCACCAGACCTCCATGTAGTGTTTTGGTCATAAATATAGTTTAAGAACTCAAATTTGCGTGAATCTTGCGCCATTTGAACTATGACTCCCATATCTACAAAATCCACAGTAATGACTATGAGCTAATTCTGGCTCTAAGACACCTAAAAATGGCCAATAGTGACGTGTCTCTACCTTGGTAGGCTCACTAGAACAGTCTGTATTGTTTAATTCATAACTGATGTTTTACAAGTCCAACTTACCGTAACCTTGTCCTATTTGAAAGACAACATCCTAAGGAGCAAAGTTTAAGAGGAAGTGTTTCCTAAAAAGGTCGTTTACATGTCGGTTTAGGCTAAACAAAAATGGGTAGTGAAGCAGTCCTGAGTTTTGGCTTCTGTTTTGCAAATTTTTAGTATGTCACGGTGACAACCAATTTATTGCCACCGTGACCAATGCCTAGAATAGGTAGAATGCTTATTTTTGGACCTCATGGTCACAACAAAGTCATTGCCACTGTGACCCCTTCTGTTTTGACTATTTTATGTGTTTTTCTTCCCGAATTGGGCCCGTATCGCACCGAAACTTTCTAGGATCTATCCGATGCATGGTTAGGACTATTAAATGAGTATAAGAATAGTTATCACTTGGAAAATAAACATGAATAGGATTAAGATTAATAGCAAACTAATGAAGTAATGATGTGTAATTGTATGTAATAGAATCAAGTCAAGTTTAATGACATTATTGAGGACTATAATACCTTAATCTATATGAGCATGTATAATATGAACAAGTGTACATAATTATGAATTGAGATTAAGTTATACACACATGAAGGATATCAAATGAAATAAGTTTGCTTAATGTGAATAGGTATAAATGTGATATGTTCAATGAATGTGTGATTGAAGTATTGGCCTAGCATTATTTTATGATGCATGAATTAATATAGAGGTTACTAGAATGAATTATTATGCAAGATATTTAAGGATGTTATATTGGTTCATGTGGATAAATGAGTGATTGTATATTATGATAATGATAAATGTGATTAAATGCTTTTAGCTTATGAATTTCTCATTTATATGGAGACCAATAATGTGGTAAATCTGGTGAGTATGTATCTATTTAAATGTATAAATAATTGATATGAATCGAATGATGAAGCGTGAGGTATGCACGAAATGCATTCTGTTTTGATAATTATCTATGTCACAGTCACAACCAAATGGTTATCACCGTGAGGCATATGAATGAAGAGTAATTCTTTATATATTATTGTTTAATGTGGTATGATGATATGGAATGGAATCTATAATAGTGTATCAACATTATATAGACTTGTGAAATGATTATGAGCTATATGAATGTGTACTTTGGAAAGGAATGTGAACATGATTGTATGCTTACAAACATATGTGAGCTATTATGCATTATGATCAGTTTCATATGACTATATGAACAATGTGAATTTTGAATGATAGACAGATAACTAGAAATAATAATTAGCCTGCGAGTCAAGTAGTGGATAGATAGGCATGCCTATAGGGTCTAAGTGTTGCAGCCCAATGCATCCGATTCCTTTGGAATAACAATGCGATTTGAATCCTTATTGGATTCTTCAATGCAAAATTATTGATAATATTGATATTTTGTACCTTAGGGTACTAATGCGAATGTGAGTTATCCACGGATACCAATGTGATAACTGTACCCTTTGGGTACCAATGCGATACCTGTTATCCGCGTCTTTGAGTTGCAGGCAAGGCAAAGAAAGATTAATGATAATTATGTGGTCATTTGAAGGAAAGTTTTAAAGATGAGAATATGAATACAAAGTTATACAGTTTGACATGAGATGCATTTATATGATTCATTCGCATGAATGCATATGGATATATATATATACTTAAATTTCGATGCGTAATGTGCTATGATTGTAATAAGTTGTGGATATGTTATATTATCATACCATGTTTGTAGAAGCATGACTTTAGGTGCTTGTCTATTAATTACAAGTAAGGTTAATGATAATATTGAGCATTTTAATAGAATGTTATATTATTGGAAATGTGAATACGATGCGTTAAAATTTGACTTGTGATATAGCCATACGAACATGACTCATTAGTAAGGCTATAAGTAAACTAAGATATGTGATATGCTATGTTTATATTAATTTGATCCCAAAGTGTATGTGTGTTCAGATATATATGTGTGAATGAGGTATTCCTATGTGCATGGTAACATATCATTATCCACTTCTAAAAGAGATGAAAACAGAATATAAGATGAATGCTATGTTATGAATATAGCAATGTAAGCTTATGCATGATGCAAGAATTATACTATAAGAGAACTTGAGTGTGAGACGTATATGTATAATGACTTATTATTGCATCGATACGAAAGACATATATTGTGTATATGTGTTAATTCAAGGCATGATAAGACTTGATCAAATGATTATTTTGTATAAGAATGTTATGTTATTGTTCCCCACTAAGCGTTATTGCTTAGCATGGATGTTTTATCCATGTAGGTTTCTGAAGATAGAGCTTTTGGAGGGCAGTCCTACATCACCAATAGCCAACACATTAGGAATCCGCTATTTTATATAGATTATTTTGTAATAAGTACAAAAAGGGTATTGTTAGTAAGTATGTATATTGAACTAAGTTTTGTAAAGTTGTATTCTTTAACGCAAAACTATTGTAAGATAAAAAGTGTTTTGTAATGTAACGTATGGATTCTTAGTTTGTAATCCAGTGTTATTGATGAAAGAAATTTATTAATTTAGAACTTTGTTTGTAAAACTGTTTAAAGCACATGTGTTTGTGTTGTAACACTCCATAGTCATCGTAGTAAATCACTACAGGTGGTTAGGGGGTGTTACAGGTTGGCTGAATTGTATGTGAATGAGATCGTAAGACTGCATGGTATTACATTATCCATTGTATCAGACAGAGACTCGAGGTTCACTTCTAAGCTCTGAAAAGATTTGCAACCTGCATTGGGTACAAAATTGCATTTCAGTACAGCTATTCATCTGCGGACTGATGGACAGTCAGAAAGGGTAATTCAAGTATTAGAAGATCTGCTTAGAGCATGTGTTCTGGAGTTCTCTAAGAGTTGGGATAAGTACATTCCATTGAATTTTCTTATAATAACAATTATCAGGTGAGTATCGGCATGGCACCTTATGAAGTTCTGTATGGTAGGAAATGCTGAACACCTGTGTGTTGGATAGAATTTAATGAGCATAGGATTGTTGGATCAGATTTGGTACGGGATACAAAAGAGAAAGTAAAGATTATCTAACAGAGGTTGAAAGCTACAAGTGATAGGCATAAGTCGTATGCGAACCTGAAGAGAGAGGACATTGAATTTGAAGTGGGTGATAAGGTCTTTTTAAAAGTGTCTCCCTAAAGAAAAGTGCTACGGTTTCGAAGGAAAGGGAAACTGAGTCAGAGGTCCATTGGACCTTGTGAGGTTTTAGAAAGAGTCGGAGCAGTTGCTTATTGGTTAGCTTTGCCTCCAGCTTTGGCTAAGCTTCACAATGTCTTCCATGTATCTATGCTTTAGAGATATCATTCGAATGAGTCACATATTTTATCAGTGCAAGATGTGCAAGTGTAATCGGATGTCTCTTATGATAAGAAGCCCAAAGCAATATTCGCCTGGGAAGTGAAACAACTTTAGAATAAGAAAGTTCCGTTGGTGAAAGTGCTTTGGCAACATCATGGGATTGAAGAAGAGACATGGGAACCAGAAGCAGTAATGCGAGCTCAGTATCCTCAACTGTTTGATTCAGGTATGAATTTCATGAATGAAATTCTTTTTAGTAGGGGAGAGTTGTAATGGCCCGAATTATACCCTAGTTATAATTCGGTCTAATTGGGGTAATTAGGTAAGTTTAATTTTGTTTTGCTAATTTTGGACTTAAGAGTAAATGAATTGGGGATTGCATAAAATAAATAAGTTCAAGTGGCCAATATGTAGATGCACATGATTAAGTTTAAGAGGGTTTAATTAAGGGTAATGGGATTTAATTAAGTTAAGCAAAGTGAGTGGGAGTTGGTGTAGTGGAATCCGGGTGTCACCTTCTCCTTGAGCCACCTCAAATTTTGCATGCAATATATAGTGGAGGATGAGAGACAAATGGAGGGAAATCTGCATGTTGATCAGCTCACTTTCCCTCTCTTGTTCTTTATCTTCTTTTTGCATTTCCTCATTTCTTTATCTAGAATCCATTGAATTTTTACTGATTTGGATCAAGACATGTTTGTGTTGTGTTGAGTTTCCAGCTAGTCAAGGTAAGTGTAGCATTTAGATTCTTCGTCTTCTTCTTCTTCTTCTCCCTCTTCTTTTGATTTGGATGGCATGATGATATTGTGTTCCAATTCTAGAAAGTGGACTGTGAATGTAGTGGTTGAACTAAGGAAAGATAAAGGGAAGGAGAAAGTGGGAGAACCAAGTGCTAAGTGAGCTTGAGGAGCAAAGCATAGTGAGGTTTGCAAAACTATATTTTTAGGTGCTAAATTGATGTGTATGAACTCTGAAATGTATGTTTGAATTGTGTGTTTAATTGAGGTCAAAATAATTTTTTTATGTTATATGATGAGCTAAAGTGTTGCCATGAGCATCTTGACCTAGTATGTATCTCTATTTTGGAGGAATTATAGAATTTCTATGCGAATTGTGAATGAGGTGATGCTTTATGAAATATTGTTCAGGCCGAGGTGTTTATGTGTATATTAGAATGGTTTGTGTGAGTTGGGAATATTAAATATTTCAAATTAGTTGAATTCAAGATTGAGTAGCTTGGTAGTGTAATACTAGAATTGTAGGGTGTGTTGACCTAATGAATGTGTTTATGATATAACAAGAGTTGCGTGACTCTAAATTGAATGAGGTTAATGTAATTAGATTTATAAAGTATGTGCTTATAATTGTCATAGAAAATGGCCACAGTGGTTTTGGAAATGAGGTTCCGATGGTTCCATTGGAGGCTCTGTTAAAAATGTCGCAAGACATGGCTAGAGTGCTAGATCGAATGACGGTACCGACGGCTCCAGTGGAATCATTAAGAAAGCATGGAGCGGAAGAGTTTCATGGTACAAGGTTGGATGAGTCTAAAAAAGTAGGATACTAGATAGAGAAGGTGCAGAGGGTTTTAGGAGAGATCAAATGTCCTTTGGATCAACGAGTACAATGTGTAGTATCGCTGCTTCAGGGTGCAGCATACGACTGGTGGAAATTAGTTCTGCAACATCCGATGCTTCTGAATCCAATTACCTGGGAATTCTTTGAAAGGGAGTTCCAGAATAAGTTTGTGACCATAGGCCAACTGGAAACAATTCTTGAATTTGAGGCATAGAATAATGACAGTAGCAGAGTATGAGAAAGAGTTCTGCCGATTGAGTAAGTATGCACCAAAGGGTGTATTGACTGAGGAGTTCAGGTGTCAGCAGTTTGAAGAAGGGCTGATTGAAGAGATTAAGGTGTTACTAATCTCGCTGACTTCTGAGCAGAATGTAAGCTATTATAGAATAGTTCAAGCCTCTATGCGAGCTAAAAGGCCATTGGGGGTACAAAGGGAAAGGATGCATAAGAGGAATTCAAATCGAGGTGGGTCTAATGCTGGCAAGAGACCAAGAGATCTTCAAATGGCACCACCGGCAGAATCTGTGTTTAGTTCAGCAGCAAGGGGTAAGCAGCGAGGAGCACCTTCTGTATCTGGATCTGGTAGAGGTACATCTAGTACCAAGAATGAAGTGCATGAGTGTCCGCACTACGGTAAAATGCATAGAGGAGAATGTTGGAAGGTAACCGGTGCATGTTTTAAGTGTGAAAGTACTGAGCATTTCTTAGCCAACTGTCCAAAGGCGTATGATGTAACTGGAAATCAGTAGGAGAAGAGCAGAGGTGGTTCTAATTTACCTCCAGTTAATAGAGGAAGAGGTAGAGGACGAGGTAGTGGTAGAGGTGGCCAGTCCAGAGGTACAGTAGATTCAAAAACAGTGAACAGACCTACTATGGCACCACCTCGGGCTTATGCGATGAAGGCTCGAGAGGAGTAGGACGTACCTGAAGTTATAGAATGCCTGGTGCTAAATGTTTGAAATATGACATATGTGTATCAAGTCCTTTGGGAAATAATGTGAATGTGAACAAAGTGTATAGGGGTTGTTCATTGGTAGTTCAGGATAGTGTGTTTCCAATTGATTTGATTGAGTTACCTTTTGATGAGTTTGATTTGATATTGGGTATGGATTGGCTAAGTAAGTATATTACGGTAGTGGACTGTAAGAGGAAAAGAGTGGTACTCCGTGATTGTAAGGGAAGTAAAAGTGTTAGTAAGGGGAGTTAGTGCAAATCCTCTTGTGAATGTGGTATCGACAATGCAAGCATACCGATGTTTGAGGAAGGGATGCGAGGCCTACTCGGCTCTTGTGTTAGATTCTAAAAGAGAGAAAGTACGAATTCAGGATATACCCATGGTATGGGAGTTCCTTGATGTGTTTCTGGAAGAGCTGAGGGGTGTGTCACCAGTAAGGGTGGTTGAATTATCTAATGATGTTGTACTCGGAATAGTGCCAGTGTCTAAAGTGCCTTATCGATTGGCTCCTACTGAATTGAAGGAGTTAAAAGCTCAGTTGCAGGAGTTATTGGACAGGGGTTTTATAAGACCTAATGTTTCTCCTTGGGGTGCACCAGTCCTATTTATCAAGAAGAAAGATGGGACTATGAGAATGTGTATTGATTATCGGCAGCTGAACAAAGTAACAGTGAAGAATCGGTGTCCTCTGCCTAGGATCGAGGATTTATTTGATCAGTTAAGAGGGGCAGGTGTGTTTTCTAAGATCGACCTACGGTCTGGGTATTACCAATTGCAAGTAAAGAAAGAGGACATACCCAAGACTGCATTCAGGACTCGATATGGACATTATGAATTCTTAGTAATGCCATTCGGGTTGACTAATGCGCCTGCTGCATTTATGGACTTGATGAATAGGGTATTCAGACCATATCTGGATTAGTTTGTGGTGGTATTTATCGATGACATTTTAGTTTATTCAAGGAATGAGAAAGAACATGAGCAGCATTTGAGAATTGTGCTTCAGACATTACGGGAATATCACTTATATGCCAAGTTGAGTAAGTGTGAGTTTTTGTTGCGAGAGGTATCTTTTATGGGGCATGTGATATCTTCTGAAGGTATTAAGGTGGATCCAGCTAAGATTGAAGCCATTGTGAATTGGAAGCCACCTAGGAATGTGCTCGAAATTCACAGTTTTTTAGGGTTGGCTAGGTATTATAGAAGATTTGTGAAAGGGTTTTCGTTGATAGCTTCGCCATTAACAAGGTTGCTTCGAAAAGAAGTTAAATTTGAGTGGTCAGAAAAGTGTCAGGCGAATTTTGATCAGCTAAAGGGGATGTTAGTGGAAGCACTGATCCTCACACAGCCTATATCTGGTAAAGAATATGTTTTGTACAGTGATGCCTCTGGTATAGGTTTGGGTTGTGTGTTAATGCAAGATGGGAAGGTTGCAGCATATGCCTCTAGGAAATTAAAACCACATGAGCAGAATTACCCGCCTCATGATCTAGAACTGGCGGTAGTAGTCTTTGCTTTAAAGATTTGACCATAAAAGCTTGAAGTATTTGTTAACCCTAAAAGAATTGAACTTGAGAAAGCATAAATGGCTTGAGTTGTATAAAGATTATGACTGCATTGTGGATTATCATCTGGGTAAAGCTAATGTAGTGGCTGATGCGTTAAGTAGAAAATATGTTTCAGCATTATAGTTAAGGTCAGTGAGATGGAGATTCAGCATTATAGTTAAGGTCAGTGAGATGGAGATTTACTCTAGATGGAGCATTGCTAGCTCAGCTGAAAGCAAGACCGGTATTAAAGGATGAATTGTTAGCTGCACAAAGGAATGATCCCAGATTACAACGGACACTGGAGTTGGTTAGAAATGGTGACAAGACTGATTATTCAGTGGATGAAAATGGAGTGTTACTTTATAAGAATCGAGTATGTGTGGCAAGTGACAAAGAGTTGAGGAAGAGATTGATGTATGAGGCCCATAATACTATTTTTACTATGAATCCAGGTGGGAACAAAATGTATCAGGATTTGAAGCAATTATATTGGTGGCCAGGTATGAAAAAGGACATAGTAGACTATGTGTCTAAGTGAAGGCGGAACACCAAGTTCCACATGGGTTATTGAATCCTCTTTCCATCCCACAATGGAAATGGGACAATATTACCATGGATTTTATTTCTGGACTGGCTTTGACTTCAAAGCAGCATGATGCAGTATGGATAATAGTGGATAGATTTTCGAAGTTAGGTCATTTTATACCGATTTGAATGGATTATTCAAACCATCGGTTAGCTGAATTGTATGTGAAGGAGATTGTTCGACTGCATGGGGTACCTTTATCTTTTTTTTTTTCTGATAGAGATCCAAGATTTACCTCTAAGTTTTGGAGGAGTTTACAAACTGCATTAGGTACGAAGTTGAATTTCAGTACTGCGTTTCATCCGCAGACCGATAGACAATCGGAAAGGGTTATTCAAGTATTGGAAGATTTAATGTGAGCATGTGTTCTGGACTTCTCGAAGAGTTGGGATAAGTATCTTCCACTCATGGAATTTGCTTATAACAACAGTTATCAGACAAGTGTTGGCATAGCGCCATATGAAGTCTTAGATGTGTAAACACCAGGTCCCGAGTCAGGTTTTGAAAAATGATAATGGCAATTTTGGGTCCTTGATAATTCCTCCAAAAAAAAATAAATATATGGGTGTGTAAACTAAAAAAATTAAAAGAATTCATTAGTTAATTAATTAGTCAATATTATTAGTTAATTAATTAGTTATAATTAATTAGTTAATATTGTAGGATAATTAAAATTGAAAAAAAAAAGAGAAAATAGATATAGGGTTAATTAAATAAATTAGATGTGATAATTTAAGTAGATTAATTAAATTAAATAGGTATAAAAATATAGAGTATTTAATTAGTAGAGTGTTTAATTAATTAGAATATATATGATAATTTAAATAAATTAATTAGTAAAGTGTGTAATTATTTAAGTAAATTAGATTCATTAAAAACTAAGAAAAGATGGAGGAAATTATTAGGTAAACCCTAATTGTAGGTATAAAAAGAAAGAGATAGGAAATTAAAGGGGGCTCTCGGTTGAAGAAAATAGAAAGGAAAAGAAAATGAAGAGAGGGCTCGGCCGAAAGAACAGAGGGCAAGAACAGTGAACAAACCAAAAGAAACAAAGCAAAACGAAACAAAGCAAAAGAAGAAGAAATAAAAGGAAACCAAAAGAGAGTAAAGAAAAGAGAACAGAAAGCCAAGGAGAAGAAAAAGAAAACAATAAGAAAAGAAAAAGAAAGAAGAGGAGAGAGCAAGAGACAGTAAAGAAGCCAAAAAAATCAAAAGACAAAGAAAGGGAAAGAAATAGGAAGAGAGGACAAAAACAGAGGAGAGAGGGACACGGAAAACGCAGGCCAACGGAAGAAAGAAGAAAAAAAAGGGGGAGGAAACGGTGGCCTCCGCCGGCTACCCACAGCGCCGGAGCGGCACACGCGCGCCACCGCAGAGACGGCGACGCTCGGACGCACCGGCCGTTGGCCACCGGGGTCTCCCACTCGCCGGCAGCAGAGAGATAGGAAGGGGACCCCCGCGACGCTTCAAGGCGTTTTCCGGCGAACGGACAGCGCCATCCGGCGCGTGACCAACAGAAACAAGTTGCCGGCGACCAAACGAAGCTGATGGAGGCGGAGGTGACGTCAATGGCGGCTCCGGCGAGGCTCCGGTGGTAAGAGCTTTTTTCCTATTTTATATTAATATTAATATTATTATTATTATTATTATTATTATTATTATTATTATTATTATTATTATTATTATTACTATTTAATTTTCTGAATTATTATATTTTATTATTATTTTTACTATTATTAGTATTTATTAATTTTCTGTAATATTATTATTATTATTATTATTTGTTTTATATTAATTGATATTATATTATTATTACTATTATTATTATTATCATTATTATTATTATTATTATCATATTTACTATTAATTATTATTCTGTTTTCATATTATTTATTATTATTATTATTATTGTATTTATTCATTATTTCACATTATTTATTATTATTATATTTATTGTTATTATTATTGTGTTTATTATCATTATCATTATTATTATTATTTAATTTTCTTTTATTATCATTATCATTATTATTTGATTTATTATTATTATTATTATTATTATTATTATTATTCTTATTATTATTATTAGTATCTAATCTATGTTTATTTCACATTTAGTTGTTATTATTATGAGTACTTGTTATTGTTATTATTATTATTTGCTATTATTATATTTATTGTTATTATGGTTGTGTGAATATTGGTATTGTTATTATTATTAATGTTAATATTATTATTATTGTGATGTTATTTATGTCATTGTTATTTTATTACTTGTTTATGCTATTATTATCATTATTATTATTATTATTATTATTATTATTATTATTATTATTATTATTATTATTATTATTATTATTGTTGTTGTTGTTGTTGTTGTTATTATTATTATTATTATTGTTGTGTTAATGTTATTGTTGGAATTATTATTATTGATTATTTTATGATGTTATGTTTATTTATTTTATTATTATTATTATTAAATATTATGTTATTCTTATTATTATTATTATTATTATTATTATTATTATTATTATTATTATTATTATTATTATTATTATTATTCTGTTATTATAATTATTATCATTATTATTATTATCTTGAATTATTATTATTTTTATTATTATTATTATTATTATTATTATTATTATTATTATTATTATTATTATTATTATTTTATCCATTTATAATTATAATTATTATTTTATGTTTATTTATTATTTTTATTATCATTATTATTATTATTATTATTATTATTATTATTATTATTATTATTATTATTATTATTATTATTATCATTGCTCATTATAATCGTCATTATGTTTTACATCCATCATTTCTTTTAATTTATTTCATTCAATTGTTTATTTAATTATTTACTTACTTATTCATTTATTTATCACTTAATTTAATTTAACCAATTATTAACTTTAATTAATTTTCTCAATTTACTTTGTTCAATTATTTATTTATTTATTTATTTATTCAATTATTTACTTATTCATTATTAACCAATATTAATTTTGTGTCATGATGGTAACCACGAGAGGCATGTGGCTCGTCTGAGAAGCATGGTCGGAACAGGTAGATCAGGGTTTATTTATTATTTGAAAATATGTAATTATTTTATTCATTTGTGGTCTGTAATAATAAATAATTTTTCGACCGCGGTTAAAGAGAACCACCACACAAATGTTTTATACTAAATGAAATTTGTTAATAAAACTAGACCAATGTCCTGGTTTTCACCCCAAAGCAAAGGTTTAAATTGATTTGAGAATTCTAAACTTTTTTATAAAATAAGTAATTGGGAACCAATGTTTCCGCCTAATGAATAGCTCGATTTATGTATGTATTTTTATCATTTTTTATGGTTTTTATATTTATTTTTAGATAATTGTAATTATATTTTATTTACTGCTTTATTTATTGCTTTTTATACGTGCTTGTAATGCGCTTTAATTTATTGCATAACTTGTGTGAGAAGAGAGATAAAATAATTGATCCTAAAAACCCTTTCGCATAATATTAACCAAAGGTATGAATAAGAGTGAGGTCTCGAACCCTCTCTGGTTTTGGGCCTCATAAGGTTAGATTTATTTCCAGATGTTTTATCGGGTGGCGACTCCGTGATCCTTCCTTAGACGCTCTCGTAAGTTGATTGGCAACAATGGATTTGGATATATTCCTGTCCATTGCGAAGCGACCAGCTTTCATGAGTTTTAATGAACCTCCATCCGGTCTCGGGTCCTAAAAGCGGACTCACGAGGGCCCACCCGGATCGCGAGCGGGGTTCGGGCGCATCACAGTGGCGACTCCACTGGGGATATCATGAGACTCTGCTCCAAAAGTAATTTTGGTTAATATAATGTAAATGGATTTAAGATCAAGAAATTTTATCTCTTTTCGAAAAATTTGCATTGCATCCATGCTAGAGCCTTAGAATTATGTTAGTTGGTCCCCATTTTGCCCCGGTGCATTCCTAAAACACGACTCTACTTTTACTCATTGTAGGGAAGTGCTCGGGATAATCACCAGCCCGAGTCTCGTACCAAAAATGGTATATTAAATGATGACCCGATTGGTTGCTATGCTCATGGCGAGTTAGACCCGTCGGCAGGGATCATGCTTGGGTAACCTTGAAGTATCACCCTTGACCAAAACTCATGTAATGGCAATAGATACTTCCCCTGGGGGGCATGCACCATAATACGTTGCTTGTGGAGTGGGTTTTCGTGTATTAGACAAATCCAAATAAATTTAGATGTTTGCTCTTTAAAGGTTTTCATACCCCGAGGGGCATGTTTCGGTTTATTCGGATTATTTAAATACACGATAGCCAAAAATTCATTTGCATGTGCTTTTTAGTAGTGAGAGTTTGTGCTTCGCAGCACGCTTTACGTGCCCATTGGGTTCCCCATTGACCCATGGGTCAAGCCTGCCTAGGAAAGAGCCCGTACGACCTCCTGTGTGATAGAAATATGGTTGGGAGGAATTTTTTTCTGGTATGTGTATGTGGTTGTGCATTTTTTTTATGAGCAATAATAATAAATAAAACACATGCATCATGTCTCATGTATAGTTCTTTCTATTCAATAATAAAACCTGTGCACTCTGTATATAAAATTGCTTGTATCATAATTTGTGAATATGAATGTCTTGCATGTATATAGTAGTGCTTGTCGTAATGCATACATACTGACATTATGACATCCATAACGTCCATCGTGCACCATAGTCAGTATATACGGTACGTATTGACATGCATCATAGCACACATAGGTATACTGCCACTTAAAAAAAATAAAATAAAATGAATAATAAAATAAAATGAGGTAAGATAAAATAAAATTAGAATAATAGTACATTCACCATGTGTCATAGCATGTACATATCCGTATGCTCACATTGCACATGTACATAAACATTGTGCGCTGGAACATACATATACTGTTGCATGTCATAATGTGCACACATTAACATACTTCATTAGACTAGACATTATACACATCATGACATTTTGCATCTCTCACATTGTGTGCCATATCATGAAAATGCATTATCATGCATGCGTTATGCCATGCACATATGAATCCTGCATTATGCATGTCAGTCATTACATATATACCATGCCACGTTTTGTGTGCATACCATGTAAATACACGTACCTTGTAGGTACCACTCATTTCGTGCGACCACTTTTATCCCATGTCTTGTATTGCACACTATAGAAACTCACTGTACACAATCATTCTTATGCTGTGTCCCATCTCATGTGCATTATTTGTATATATTTCGCACTTTTATGTATGTGAGTTTTGCCTTTCCTCACAACTCATTAATACACATTATCATGATAGATCATCTTCATCTTTCATTACACATGTATTCCTATCATCTCTAAATCATGCCATGTGTACATGCACCATGTATTATAAACATTTATTTTCATGTTGTGCCATAATCTGCACTTGTATCTTCATTATAGACTGCTTACATTTACATTACAAATTTATGCATACACATCATTTGTCGTATATTGTTTACACATTCCTACTCATTTGTCATTTTTTGCAGCTGTTTCATACACACGCATCTTTGCATATATTTCATGTACGCATTTTTATACAAAATATTTTTACACATGTTTCGCACATATAATTCTTACACGCATACACGATACTATTGCATACGCCATTCCATGTACATGATTTCTAACGCATAATTTGCACATATTTTATACAAAAAAAAGGTTTCTGTTTGCCTAAATAATTTTTGTGCATATAAATTTTTTTATGGAATAAAATTTTTTTGTGTTAAGTTATATCCTAAAATGATGACATGTTTGCACCTCATTAAGGTACCTCTGATTCAAAGCTTGACTCTGCCTGGTTAGTTCTCAACTATGAATGGATTTGATCTTAACCTTAAAAATCGGAGTTTCATTCCTCTTTGAATTAAGTAAGAGGTAGATATGTTAGATCTTTAAGAGCTAGATCACATGAAAATATTTGACTATACCATGTCATTTCTAAGTTCAGAGCACATTTGTCCCGTTTTGAAAATAAAACTGAAAAACTAATTGCAATTAAGGGATTGGATGAAAACTCACTAAGAGCACTAGAACCTTTCCGATTACCCGTCAAAGCGACCCCTGGATAAGGCTGAATCTAGAAAATGATTTAGGCACCATTTCTTTGTAGAGCTCTCTAGATGACCATTTTCTACCCTTATTTCACAATCGCTTGCAAGCCCTTTGAGCCTTTATTTTGGTATGCTAAACGTGTACCGGTTTTATTGTTACACACATTAAAACTTCACCTTTTGGCTAAAATTATTTTGGCTTCCCCTTAGGAGAATGGCCGCTCTAGTAAGGATGGATGTACGTTCTTTCGGACCATCAAAAGTCGCCCCGATAAAAATGGATTTACACTTTGGGGAAAAGAGCCCCAATCTTGGACAGTTCTTTGAGCTATCAATAATCACCCTGATAAGGATGGGTCTGCACTTCGAGAAAGGGAATTTCAATTATTGATAATTTTGTGGGTTATCCAAAAATCACCCTGATAAAGATGGGTCTACACTTCAAGAAGAGAATCTCAATCATTGATAATTTTTTGGGTTACCAGAAATCACTATGATAAGGATGGGTTTACCCCTTGAGAAAAAAACTTTCAATCATCGATAAATTTTGGGCTACACTTCGGGAAGGGGTTTAAATCACCAATAAACTTTTTGTGTAATTAGAGACGTAAACTTGTGAAAATAAACAAAGAAAAAAGAAAGGAGAAAAGAAGAAAAAAAAATGAGAAAAGAAAGAAGAAAAAAAGAAAGAAGAAAAAAAAAGAGAAGAAAAAAGAAAAGAAAAAAGAAAAGGAAAAAACGACGAAGGAAAGAAAAGTAGAACTTAAGATAATACCCCTTGATGAATTCAGTAGATATCTTTCTTAGGTTAATTGTTATGTTGAGCTTGATAAGTCAGAGTATTACCGAGTTCAAATTCAAAAATGTCTGGACAGTATGCAATTAGATTGAAAATGGTTCCTTCATCCTAATGAACGCTGCGGCCATTTTTATCTAGTGACCTGATCCTCCTTTGATAGCCAATTACCTAAGCCTAACGTTACAACCAAAGTAAGACCTCTTGATTCTTAGTTCGGCCTTATCTAATTAGCGGAGATGACCTTCTAATAAGGTTTGGTACGTAGGAAGAGGCATATGGTGTTTCTTGAGCTTTAAGCGAGAAGCCATGAGTGCATTAGTGCATTCGAGTTGAGTCTTGTCCTCGACATTGCATCTAGAATTTGCTTTTAAAAAATGAAAAATCTTGTTTTGGCCTTTTGCACATACACACAGAGATTGCATGGTATGCCTCTTATTTACATGTTGGTTTAGTAAACCTTGATGTCTACACATTTATCTTCTTGCCCTTCATTGGGAATGATTCCCGAATTCTTTTGCTGAGATTGAATCAGTTGAGAATGTGGTTCATTCAGTATGCTCAAAGGCAGATAGAAACTTGAGTTTGAGGTACCTAATAGGTTGCACTCATTTTACAATCTTGGGGTATTTCTTATCACTGCCCATGAAAATAATACTTCGCGTACACTCCCAACAATATTCTTTATACATATGCTTTTTGCAAATGTTTTTACGCATAACTGTAGCAAACATTCTTATAAAATAGTTTTACATATAAAATTCTTGGTGCATGTCTTTTGGCATAAGAGCTTTAGCGAATATATTTCATAAGTGCTTTTGAAACACATGGCTCTTTATGGGCATATCCTTTGCCTGCATCTCACATCCACAATTTTCGCATGCATTCAGTACATACATGTATATAATTTTTCCTACACGTGTTCCATATACATAGTTGTAGGTGCACACATCGCGCACACTCAATTCTTTACATAGCCTTCATGTACATAATGACTTGTCACCTATCCTGGCATATGATTCTTTACATTAATGACTTTCCACCTATGTTGACATATGATTTTTTACATCTATGCTGGTGAATGACTCTTTCCCCCGTCACATGCATGAGCATTTGCATATATCTCGTATACATAAATCCCCCTTCATATATTTCTCATGCCTGACCCTTTGCATGCATTTCTCATTCATGATCATTTGAAAATATTTTACAGACCACGATTCTTCGCACACATTCTATAATCTTTTACATGTATACAAGTCATGCGCGTGACTGTGGCATACGTACAATTCTCTACATGCATCTCATCTTCATGCATTTCATCTTCTTAGTACATGCATAGTACACACAGTACACACTTCACATGTATAATTCTTTGCAAGTGCTTAATATTTTATATGAATAATTAAGGCATTTAAATTTTACACATGCATAACTTCGCATGTCATTTCACGTGTACATAACTGCACATGTCATCTTATACATGCACAAATCAGCATGTCAACTCATACGTGCATAACTTTGCATGTCATTTCATACATGCATAACTTTTCACATGCATTCCATTCATTCAAGGCGCCCTACACCTACCAGATGATGTACATCAATCTCAACCTCGTGACTTCACATGTTGACTTTTCTCAAGCCCTCTGAGGAGGCAAACCTTTAAGCTCTCTGAGGAGGCAAACTTTCAAAGCCCTTTCAAGAGGCAAATCAAACTTTAAAGTCCTCTGAAGAGGCAAATCCCTCAAAGTCCTCTTAAGACAAATCTCCTCCCAAGTCCTTTCCGGGGGCAATTAACCCAAGACCTCTCAGGGGGCAATTAGATCTCCAAGTCCTCTTAAGAGGCAATTCTCAAGTCCTCTTAAGAGGCAATTCTCAAATTAACCCAAGTCCTCTCAAGGGGCAATTAGATCTTTTCAGGTTAGACACCAACCCGGCTGAGGTGAGGCTAGACACCGTACAGGTTAGATGCCGAAACGAGGAAGGTTAGACACCACTCTTCAGGTTAGACACCAACCCGGCTGAGGCTAGACACCGCACAGGTTAGATGCCGAAACGAGGAAGGTTAAACACCACTCTTCAGGTTAGATACCAACCCGGCTGAGGCTAGACACCGCACAAGTTAGATGCCGAAACGAGGAAGGTTAGACACCACTCTTCAGGTTAGACACCAATCCGACTGAGGCTAGACACCGCACATGTTAGATGCCAAAACGATCAAGGCTAGACACCGCACAGGTTAGATACCGACCCCACCAAGGCTAGACACCGCACAGGTTAGATGCCGATCCGGCTGAGGCTAGACACCGCACAGGTTAGATGCCGAAATGATCAAGGCTAGACACCGCACAGGTTAGATGCCGACCCC